>PISX010020545.1:14515-35662 GCA_004024625.1 Mellivora capensis | reverse complement strand
TTTGTTGTCTGATTGCTGTTGCTAGGACTTCTAATACTATGTTGAACAAGAGTGGTGAGAGTGGGCGTCCTTGTCGTGTTCCTGATCTCAACGGGAAGGCTGTGAGCTTCTTCCCATTGAGGATGATGTTTGCTGTGGGTCTTTCATAGATAGATTTTATGAAGTTCAGGAATGTTCCCTCTATCCCTATACTTTGAAGCGTTTTAATCAGGAAAAGATGCTGGATTTTGTCAAACGCTTTTTCTGCATCGAGAGGACCATGTGGTTCTTCTCTCTTCTCTTATTGATTTGTTCTATCACATTGATTGACTTGTGAATAATGAACCACCCTTGTAAGCCAGGGATGAATCTCACCTGGATAAAAACCTTCCAGGACAACAAAAATTCAAAGAATTTGCAAACACCAAACCAGCCCTACAGGAAATATTGAAAGGGGTCTTCTAAGCAGAGAGAGAGCCTAAAAGTAGTAGATCAGAAAGAAACAGAGACAATATACAGTAACAATCACCTTACAGGCAATACAATGGCACTAAGTTCATATCTTTCAATAGTTACCCTGAACGTAAATGGGCTAAATGCCCCAGACAAAAGACACAACATACCAGAATGGATAAAAAAAGCAAAACCCATCAATATTCTGTCTACAAGAAACTCATTTTAGACCCAAAGACACCTCCAGATTTAAAGTGAGGGGGTGCAAAACAATTTCCCATGCTAATGAACATTAAAAAAAAAAAAAAAGCTGGGTGGCAATTGTAACACCAGATAAACTAGATTTTAAGCCAAAGACTATAATATGAGATGAGGAAGGACACTATATTATACTTAAAGGGTCTGTCCAACAAGAAGATCTAACAATTTTAAATATCTATGCCCCTAACACGGGAACAGCCAACCATATAAACCATTTAAAATTGGTTTTAAATGGTTTTTAAATTTTAAATTTAAAAAATAAATTTTAAAACTGAAATTGACAGATCATCCAAGCAAAGGATCAATAAGGAAATAAAGTCCTTAAATGACACACTGGACCAGATGGACACCACAGATATATTCAGAACATTCCATCCCAAAGCAACAGAATACACATTCTTCTCTAGTGCACATGGAACATTTTCCAGAACAGATCATATCCTGGGTCACAAATCAGGACTCAACCAGTACTAAAAGACTGGGATCATTCCCTGCATATTTTCAGACCACAATGCTCTAAACTAGAACTCAGTCAAAGAGGAAAGTTGGAAAGAACTCAAATACATGGATACTAAAGAACATCCTACTAAATAATGAATGGGTCAACCAGGAAATTAAAGAAGAATTGAAAAAAAAACTCATGGAAACAAATGAAAATGAAAACACAACTGTTCAAAATCTTTGGGACACAGCAAAGGTAGTCCTTAGAGGAAAGTATATAGTGATACAAGCCTTCCTCAAGAAATAAGAAAGGCCTCAAGTACACAACCTAACCCTACACCTAACCATCTGGATAAGGAACAGCAAAGAAAGCCTAAACCCAGGAGGAGAAGAGAAATAATATAGACCAGAGCAGAAATCAATGAAATAGAAACCAAAAGAACAGCAGAACAGATCAATGAAACCAGGATCTGGTTCTTTGAAAGAATTAATAAGACTGATAAACCCCTGGCCAGACTTATCAAAAAGAAAAGAGAAAGGACCCAAACTAATAAAATCATGAATGAAAGAGGAGTCATCACAACCAACAGCAAAGAAACACAAAGAATTATAAGAACATATTATGAGCAACTGTACGCCAGCAAATTTGATAATTTGGAAGAAACGGATGCATTCCTAGAGACAAATAAACTACCAGAACTGAACCAGGAAGACATAGAAAACCTGAACAGACCCATAACCAGCAAGGAGATTGAAGATGTTATCAAAAATCTTCCCAAAAACAAGAGCCCAGGGCCAGACGGCTTCCCAGGGGGAATACTACCAAACATTTAAAGATGAATTAATACCTATTCTCCTGAAAGTGTTCAAAAAAATAGAAATGGATGGAAAACTTTCAAACCCATCTTATGAGGCCAGCATTACCTTGATCCCAGAATCAGACAAAGACCCCACCAAAAACGAGAATTACAGACCAATATCCTGGATGAATACAGATGCAAAAATTCTCACCAAAATACTAGCCAAAAGGATCCAACAATACATTAAAAGGATTATTCACCATGACCAAGTGGGATTGATTCCTGGGTAACAAGGTTGGTTCAACATCTGCAAATCAATCAATGTTATACAATACATTAATAAAAGAACAAGAACCATATGATACTCTCAATAGATGCTGGAAAAGCATTTGACAGTACAGCATCCTTTCTTGATCAAAACTCTTCAAAGTGTAGGGATAGAGGGTACATAGCTCAATATCATCAAAGCCATCTATGAAAACCCCACAGTGAGTATCATTCTCAATGGGGAAAAACTGAGAGCTTTTCCCTTAAGGTCAGGAACACAGAAGGGATGTCCACTATCACCACTGCTATTCAACATAGTACTAGAAGTCCTAGCCTCAGCAATCAGACAACAAAAAGAAATAAAACGCATCTGAATCTGCAAAGAAGAAGTCAAACTCTCACTCTCTGCAGATGATATGATACTTTATGTGAAAGACCCAAAAGACTCCACTCCAAAACTGCTAGAACTCATACAGGAATTCAGTAAAGTGCCAGGATATAAAATCAATGCACAGAAATCAGCTGCATTTCTATACACCAACAGCAAGACAGAAGAAAGAGAAATTAAAAAGTTGATCCCATTTACAATTGCTCTCCAAAACATAAGATACCTAGGAATAAACCTAACCAAAGAGGCAAAGAATCTTTACTCAGAAAACTATAAAGTACTCATGAAAGAAATTGAGGAAGACACAAAGAAATAGAAAAATGTTCCATGATCATGGATTGAAAGAACAAATATTGTAAAAATGTCTATGCTACCTAAAGCAATCTAACATTTAATGCAATCCCTATCAAAATACCATCCATTTTTTCAAATAAATGGAACAAATAATCCTAAAATTTATATGGAACCAGAAAAGACCCCAGATAGTCAGGTGAATGTTGAAAAAGAAAGCCGAAGTTGGTAGCATCACAATGCCTGACTTCAAGCTCTATTACAGAGCTATAATCATCAAGACAGTATGGTACTGGCACAAAAACAGACACATAGATCAATGGAACAGAATAAAGAGCCCAGAAATAGACCCTCAACTCTATGGTCAACTAAACTTCAACAAAGCAGGAAAGAATGTCCAGTGGAGAAAAGACAGTCTCTTCAACAAATGGTGTGGGGAAAATTGGACAGTCACATGCAAAAGAATGGAACTGGACCATTTCCTTACACCATAAACAAAAATAGACTCAAATGGATGAAAGACCTCAATGTGTGATAGGAATCCATCAAAATCCTTGAGGAGAACACAGAGCAACCTCTTTGACCTCAGCCACCGCAAATTCTTCCTAGACACATCACCAAAGGCAAGAGAAGCAAGGGTAAAAATGAACTACTGGGACTTCATCAAGATCAGGAGCTTTTGCACAGCAAAGGAAACAGTCAACAAAACCAAAAGACAAGTGGCAGAATGGGAGAAGATATTTGCAAATGACATATTGATAAAGGGCTAGTATCCAAAAATCTATAAAGACCTTATCAACTCACAGCCTAAAGAACAAAAAATCCAATCAAGAAATGAGCAGAGGACATGAACAGACATTTCTACAAAGAAGACATCCAGATGGCCAACAGACACATGAAAAAGTGCTCCACATTACTCGGCATCAGGGAAATACAAATCAAAACCACAATGAGATAACACCTCACACCATTCAGAATGGCTAAAATTAAGGAGTCAGGAAGCGGCAGATGTTGGTGAGGATGCGGAGAAAGGGAAACCCTCCTACACTGTTGATGGGAACGTAAGCTGGTGCAGCCACTCTGGAAAACAGTATGGAGGTTCCTCAAAAAGTTGAAAATAGAGCTACCCTATGACCCAACAATCACACTACTGGGTATTTACTCTGAAGATACAAATGTAGGGATCCAAAGGGGCACATGTATCTGAATGTCCACAACACACACACACACACACAGTGGAATACTATGCAGCCATCAAAAATGAAATCTTGCTAAGCGAAGGTATTATGCTAAGCGAAATAAGTCAATCAGAGAAAGCCAATTATCATATGATCTCACTGATATGAGAATTTGAGAGGTAAGGCAGGGGTCATGGGGGGAAGGGAGGGAAAAAATGAAACAAGATGGGATGGGATCAGGAGGGGGACAAACCATAAGGTACTCTTAAATCTCAGGAAACAAATTGAGGGCTGCTGTGGGAGGAACACGGTGGTTGGGTTATGGACATCGGGGAGGGTATACGCTATGGTGAGTGCTGTGAATTGTGTAAGACTGATGAGTCACAGACCTGTACCCCTGGGGCAAATAATACATTATATGTTAATATATGTTAATATATGTTAATATATTATGTTATATATATGTATATATATAATATATAATTATAATTTGTAATTGTAATGTGTAATAATAATGTTAATATATGTTAATAAAATAAAAATAAACAAAAAATAAGAAAAAGAAATATTTCTTTTTTAAAAGATTTATTTAATTAATTTATTTATTTGAGAGAGACACAGAGAACAAGCAGGAAGGACAGAGTTAGAGAGAGGATCTCAAGCAGACTCTGTGCTGAACCCAGAGCCTGATTTAGGGCTCCATCTCATGACTCTGAGAACATGACCTGAGCCAAAAGCAAGAGTTGGAAGCTTAACTGACTGTGCCACCCAGGTGCCCCAGAAATATTTCTTTTATTATAACAGATCATCTTATTTCTCCTATTGCATGTTTTCTATAGCAGTTCCAAATAGAAAGCAGAGGAGTAGGCTAGGGCTACCAGAAGAAACCACTACAGATGGGTGGCTTAAGCAACGGAAAAGTACTTTTTACAGTTTCATGGGGCTGGGGCTCCAAGATCGAGGTGTTGGCAGGGGTGGTTTCTGGTGAAGCCTTTCTTCCTGACCTACAGATGGTGCCTTCTCACTGGGTCCTTGGGGGCCTTCCCTGTGTGTGTGAGCATCCTCTGACCTCTACCTCTTACCATGGAGACTCCAGTCCTCTGAGATGAGGGTCCCACCCTCTGATGACATTCTACTTCCATTATCTAGGAAAGGCACCCTCCCCAAAAGCAGTCACACTAGGGGGTGAGGATCTGGGGAAGACAGTTCAGTTTATGAAGAACTATTAAGGGCAATTTAAAATATCCATATTCTCATGTGTCTGGGTTATTTTTTTTTTTTAAGATTTCATTTATTTATTTGTCAGAGACAGAGGGGGAGAGAGCAAGCGAGCACAGGCAGACAGAGTGGCAGGCAGAGGCAGAGGGAGAAGCAGGCTCCCTGCCGAGCAAGGAGCCCGATGTGGGACTCGATCCCAGGACGCTGGGATCATGACCTGAGCCGAAGGCAGCTGCTTAACCAACTGAGCCACCCAGGCGTCCCTTGTGTCTGGGTTATTTAAAAACAATTCCATTTGTAATTTTTGAGAGGTTCATAAAACATTCATTTCTTGGTTTCCATTTCTTTTCCTGGACTTGAAGTATGGTAAATTTTCACCGTATTTCTCCCCCAGAGACGTGACCCAGCATCTTTAACCCCCGCTTTGGTTACCCTTGACCACAAACCCTCATCTCTCTCCTCCAGACTCTGTCTCCACCAATCACAACATTTCTTACCACTTCACTGTCCCCCTTGGGACTGTCCTCCCTTTCACCCTATGAGAACTCCCCAGCCCTAACACACAACACTAACCTTTGTGACCAAATGGCTAGCTCTAATGAACTAGCTCTCTCAGTGCCATTTTCCATGGAATTCTCAACCTGCCTCCACCTGCTATTCTGGTCCCATTTTTCTTTCCCTCTTATTACAGCTCCCCGCTTAAGGTCATCACTAATCTGCTAACTGGGAATCCCAGCGGTCTCCTTCCAGTCCCATGCTCAGTGACCTGCCTGAGCTCCATGGCCCTGCTGACCAGCTGCTCCAGGCACAGCTCAGCAACAGGATCCATGACAACACACCCAAATGCTCTGTATTTTTTCCTGATGTTTCATTTTGGATCTTCCTCTTCCTCCTCCTTCATGCTATGTCTCAGCCTGTGCCACCCATCCTTCTCCCTCCACCATCACCCGACCTGCATCCTCTGTCTTCTCCTCCTATGTCATGGATTGACTTATTTTTCTGAAATAGTTACTGCTTACAGGTTCAGTCTTATTTTTCTCCTGTATTATCTCATGACTCAACAAGGGAAGTACCACAATCCCTATTTTATAGAAGTTTTACAGAAAGTTTCCACAGTCTCAGTACTTCTGACCTTTGGGATCAGATCCTTCTCTGCTGTAGGTATGTCTGGCACCACCGCAGGACACCTACCAGCATCCTTCTCCTCTGCCCTCTGGGTCCCCTCAGAAAGCCCACTTGTTACAATTAATGGATGTCTCCAGACATTGTCAAGGTCTCCCGGTTGGGAGCAAGAGACAGGGGATAAGGCTTAGGGGGTTAGATAACCTGCCTGAGACCACAGAGCTAGAAGCAGCTGATCTGGGATCCAGTAGTGTGATTGGCACTGGACCCTAGCTCTTATGCAACACTCTCATTATACTCTTCCTAAGCCCTTCCAGAAAATATCATTTACTCTGAAGTCTTCAGCTGGCATCCTAGTGCCAGTTAGGATCCCAGGCCAATGGCTGCCACCTATGCAAACTCTTTCTCTTTCTTTCTTTTCTTTTGACAGACAGAGATCACAGGTAGGCAGAGAGGCAGGAAGAGAGAGAGGGAAAGCAGGCTCCCTGCTGAGCAGAGAGCCCGATGCGGGGCTTGATCCCGGGACCCCAAGATCATGACCTGAGCTGAAGGCAGAGGCTTAACCCACTGAGCCACCCAGGCATCCCACAAATTCTCCTTCTTTGAACATTGAAGGTCCACACTGTGATGCAGCCCTGTGCTCTGGGTCACCAGCCTCTCTCATAAGTCACCTCAAAGTCAACTCAGTCATCACTGCATGACCAACCTTCCACCCAGATTCACTGCTCTCTAAATTGCCTCCCTTCATGCAAGTATCTTTCTACCAGCCATGCCGGCCAGACATCCTGGTGCTGCATATGACTCTTCACTTTCACCCAAGCTGATCATCAAGTCTATCTTTGTGATCTCTCTTGACTTTGTTCCTCCTTGTTAGCTCTCCTATTGCTGCCTCATTCAGGTGGTCAATGCTCTGCCTCACCTAGGAAGCACTATACTTGGTCTCTCTGCCCCAATTTCTTCCACTCTCCTCTTTCAAAAAGATTCCCTTGATGGACTCTAGCTTGCCAGGGGACCCTTGATTTGTTGGCATAAAAGTAGCAGCATAAAAAGGGTGTAATAGATCTGCTGTGTGGCTCTGAGAAAGTCACTGAGCCACTGCGATCCTCAGTTTCCTTTTCTAGACTTTATGTCCTCTTTCCTCACAGGGATGTTGTGAGGTTGGACTGAGGTGAAATAGAAAAACAAAAGCATCATATTGAGACACTCAGAAATTCATGTATTAACTTCTCTGGATTCTTGTCCTTCTTCCCCACTGATGACCACAACCTGCATCATCTCTGCATGGGGGCCTTCTCATGTCATAATTTTTTACTTCTATTTTAATTGGTCACTTGGATGATTTCCACTTTTCCCTGTCTAGTCTTCCTTTCTAGGCAGCTTGTTAGCCTTTACTATTTACTCCTGACCTTTCAGAAAAAGGTTGAGTCCTTCTCTGCTCTCACAATTTTCTGAAACCTTTTAAATGTGTTTGTTCTTCTCCAGGATGAAAAAGCAGTTGCAAAAATGAAAAAAAAAAAACTAGGCTCCATGTATCAATTACAAGAGAAGAATAAATGTCAAACCAACTCTTCTTGGATGATGACATATTTCATGCCCTGGGCTGATTGGCCCCATCATGTCATTTAAGACTGTTTCAACCAAAATGTCAAGCTGGTCAGAGTGCCGTGCAACAGATGTTCTCACATATCACCACTGGGGAGTGAGCTGGAGAACAGTTCTACACAGCCGTGCTCAAATATGGATACCCTATGAACGAGCATTTCCCCCACTGAGGAGCTCCTCAAGGAAAGACATCTCAAGAGAGACAGGGATATATGCGAAGAATTCTTCCCAAAAGTTAAAAACTGAAATGAGCTTACATGGTCAAGCACATTTAAGAAACCAAAGAGAGAGAAACTCGAATCATGCTCACGAGATGCTTTTAACCAGGTCAATGGTGAAGGGTCTATGCGGTAAGGCAATGTGACGTCATGTGCTTTGAAAGCAAAGCCAGGTTCATACACTATTTCTCTCCTTAAAAGATGTAGGTTTTGGGGACGCCTGGGTGGCTCAGTTGGTTGGACAACTGCCTTCGGCTCAGGTCATGATCCCAGAGACCCGGAATCGAGTCAGACCCGCATCAGGCTCCCAGCTCCACGGGCAGTCTGCTTCTTCCTCTGACCTTCTCCTCGCTCATGCTCTCTCACTGCCTCTCTCTCAATAAATAAATAAAATCTTTAAAAAAAAAAGATGTAGGTTTTGTAACAGGATGCTTTGCCTGGCTGGAGCCAAGTTCACCTTGGTGACAGAGAAGGAAAAGCATTCTTTGTATGTTTGCTCTAAGAGCAAATATGTGTACATGTGTATCTATCATCAGTCTATCAGTCTCAACTAGCTTTGTGACTGACACCTAGGTAAGTAAATGACAGTTTAAACTTGTCCACCTCCTTACCTGTCTCTAGGTGAGTACTTATGTATGCTGTCCCTGCATGTGGACAAAACAGAAAACAGTCTTAGGCAGTATGATCTAAGGAAATAAATGAACATATCAAGTGTAGCGACCTTTGAATGACAGAATGTATTTATGGCTTTCTGTGATTTCCAATTTTCTCAGTGAGCCGTTATGATGCTTATTATCACCTGACACTGACTCACTAAAAATGTAAAAACAAAACAAAATCAAGAGGAGGGAAAATAATGCAGCGTAAATAAATAAAAGTGCCCACTCAGTGAGATTTCAAGTTTCCAGTCTCGATGACAATAAACTAAATAAATTACCTCCAGTTTATCCGGGAGGGTGACAACATCCTTATCAAAAACCAGTGATTTGCCTTTGCTAGCCTGGTTTCTGTTTCAGTATTAGCTCCATTACATGACTGTGGCATGTACATGTGTATAATATGACCGTTAAACCCCCTCCAACCCAGTATGTTCTGGAAAGCCCTTTTTTTTAAGGATTTATTTATTTATTTACTTGACAGAGATCACAAGTAGGCGGGGGACGGGGAGGAAGCAGGCTCCCCGCTGAGCAGAGAGCCAGATGGGGGGCCCGATCCCAGGACCCTGAGATCATGACCTGAGCTGAAGGCAGAGGCTTAACCCACTGAGCCACCCAGGCGCCCCTGGAAGGCCCTTCTTTAAGTAAAGCTTAGTCTGGGAATAAGATTTCACCGGTACTGTAGCTGATGCTAATCCAATTCATGTGTCTATGCTAAGAGTTTCAAAATGAGGACTAACTGCCAGACATATTGGAAAAAAAAAAAAAAAAAAGCAAAGTCTTAGATGTTTATGACCCAGCTGGGCCTGTAATAGCTGTCTAACCAGGGAAGCGTGCCTCCTGAAGGAAGCAAAACCACTTAACTAAAAAAAAAAAAAAAAAAAAAAAGTATATTTAATACAGAATTCAACTTTCAACATAATGATTACGGTGTTGATTTTTAACTGGCGAAGCTTCTGTCAGAAGTGGGTCCTGGCACCCTCCCCTTCCTGCTTTATCTCTAGGACCCCAGAAGGATTATGATCCCCTCTTCAAATAAACAGCCTGAACACCACAGAGAAGACCTTTACAGAGAATTCCAAATATTGCCTTTTTAACTGAAGACGGGAAGATAAATTTTTCAAGCGTGCAAACACACTGTTCACAGATTTTCTTATTCATTCATATAACTGTTTCCAATGACATTGCTGGATCTCTAAATACGTTTTTGAGACATCTGATGGGGGGAGTGGAATGCAAGCCAGAGAAATACAGGAGATTTTAAGCATTTGTGTGGAAAAGAGGAATTACTTATTCACCAAGATAAGATGAAACAATCATTGTAATTAACACCAAGGCTGTGATTGTCGTATTTTAAAAGTGACTAACTGTGAACTCCAGCATCAATTTCCATTCATCATTTGATTATCAGGAAACAAACTCATTTCTAACCTCCGACAGACTGCTCTGTCTGAACAATACCACTGGGCAGGTGGAATTTATCACACCCATAACTGCATCGACCAACTTCTTCCACCTCAGTCCATCTGTGACAGACATCCCTCCATGCCTCCCAAGATCAAAGCACGTCCCTATCTCTGCATCTTGTTATTCCCCCAAATCTGCCTTGGGGTGGTGTGGAGACTCACAGACTTCAGTGAGCCATCTGTGGGGTGGTCCTAGCATTCTCCTAGCAGTCTCCCTGCCTGAGTTCCATCCCATTGGAATCCACCTTCCATCCCCCTCCTTCAAACCAAACACAGACAGCAGTACCACAGCCTCCCATGGGTTCCTCACTGCCCAGGGGACAGAATCCTTTTCTGTCATATATCATATTTCTTCATCATCTATCCTCATCTCTTCTCTCCAATCATATCTCCCTGTACTCCACCTGTCCAACAGACTGTTCCCTTCTTTAACTCCTAAATCCTCTGTCCCTGCCATATTCCACTTATAACTGTAGGACTGTCTTTCCAAATCCCTTGTCTTTGTGCAAACCGCCGCCAAGTCCTCCCACTTGGGGGGACACTGCCCCACAGGGAATCTTAGGCAATGTCTAGAGACACTTTTGCTTGTTCTGCTGATGGCTGGTGGGGAGCGTTACTACTGCCTGGCGGGTAGAAGTCAGGATCCTGATAAACATCCTATAATACCCAGGACCACACTCCATAAAAAACACCCAGAGTCTCAGTAGTGAGTTTCTGGAGCCCTGTTCCATACGTAGCAAGGTCTGGCTCTCAGCCCCAGCAGGGTGGGGAAGTGCAGAGGGAAAAAGGGAGGGTGTCCTTGGCCTAGGACTAGTGACTTCTTGCATCTACTATTTCTGAATTCTCTAGATCTCTGTTCCTTTCTTGCTAGCTTGTTACTTCAACCCATTACAGCTACTAATTCTTTATAACAAACTTTTCTTGTTCAGACTCCTTTGTCCATACAGCTTCAAGCATCCCTTCATTCCAACAGATAGTATATGAGGACTCAGTTCACTTTCTGAAAAGTTGTGGGGAACCAAGGAGGCAGCACAAATAACAACAATCTGGCTTCCATCTTTCTCAAGCTTATGGTTCATGAGTCAACACAGACAAGCAACATCAACGTCTCATACAGCAAGAGGAGGATGGTATCATGAAAAATGAAGAAGAGCCCAACTTATTATGGAAGGCCAGGGAAATGGTTGAGTATAGGTTCATATACTCTTAATGAAATCACTGAACTGAAATGATCAAATTGTCATTTTAATTCCGTGATTCAACTATCAAACCCCAATGGGGTTTTGAGGCAGGGAGGTTGGCAGACCATTTAGAACTCAAAAAATTTGACACAATAATCTTTTTCCTTGGAAGTAGTAGAATTCGGGACACCTGGGTGGCTCAGTTGGTTAAGCGGCTGCCTTCGGCTCAGGTCATGATCCCAGCATCCTGGGATCGAGTCCCACATCGGGCTCCTTGCTCAGCAGGGAGCCTGCTTCTCTGTCTGTCTCTGCCTGCCACTCTGCCTGCATGTGTTCGAGCGCGCGCTCTCTCTCTCTCTCTCTAACAAATAAATAAAATCTTTAAAAAAAGAGAGAGAAGTAGTAGAATTCATTTCAGATTAGTTCAATAAGATTTTATTTTTTTTAAAGATTTTATTTACTTATTTCAGAGAGAGAACATAAGAAGGGGGAGAGGCAGAGGGAAAGGGAGAAGCAGACTCCTGGCTGAGCAGGGAATCTGATGGTGGACTCCATCCCAGAACCCTGGGATCGTGACCTGAGCCAAAGGCAGGTGCTTAATCTGCTCACCTTCCATTTCTTCTTCTTCAGGTGGACTCTTATAATATCATTATACTGTTTGTGTATTTTCATGACTATGAGCTTCTTGAACCAACTACCTCTTTTTATGCATTTTTTCTTTATCACAGCACTGACTATAAGGCTTAACACAGGCTGGATACTCACTGTGTGTTTATTGAATTAATAAACACATGAATTTCTGTCTTGGTAATTTAAATCATAACATGATTCAAATGAAAAGGCACTGAACCCGATACCATGAGAGCTGTAGTCCCATCCCTGGCACTAAAGAACTTGGACACTCGGGGCACATGGGTGGTTCAGTCATTTGAGTGTCTAACTCTTGATTCCGGCTGAGGTCATGATCTTAGGGTCCTGGGATCGAGCCCCATATCGGGCTCCATGCTCAGTGCGGAGTCTGCTTCTCCCTCTCCCGCCCCTGCTTGCTCTCTCTCTCTCTCAAATAAATAAATAAATAAATAAATAAAATCTTAAAAAAAAAAAGAACTCAGAAAGTCCATATTCCCTCTAGAACTCACCTCTCTCATTTCTAAGGAATTTGGAAGAGAGGTTTTTCAAAGTTTCATTAAATTCGAAATTTCTAAGATATGGCATTAGAAGACAAGAATGTAAATGTATTAACCATCTTGATTCATTCTTTGAATTAAACAGTGTGACTTGAGTGCACCTGATACTCTTAGACCTGATACACTTGTAAAGGAAAGCTGACCTGTAACGGGGGTTAGCAAACTATGACCTTTGGGCCAAATGGCAGGGTTTGGCCATTGGGACAGAAGACAGGCCACAAAGTTGAAAATATTTACGATCTCAATCTTCATGGAAAATGTATGTCAAACCCCAGTCCGCAAAGTACCTCCTACTTCTTCTTAAATCTCTGCTATGGGTTTCCAACTAATCCACTGACCATCTTAAAGTTTTTAACAAGGTTTTCCAAACCAAAAACTCAGTGCATTTTGATTGATGGCCTATCCACATATTAATGACACTGAACAGCTTTTATTTTGAACAGAGTCAAAAGGTTTCAAAAGAGTACTGTGAAAACCTCCACGAGTTTGTCTCTTCATAGATGAGGGCTGGAAATGATCCATACAATAGATGCAAAAATCAGTAATTTAATATTCACTTATTTGCCTTTATACCACCAGCCTCTAGATGTCTGGGTGGCTGACATATGGCAGGTAACCGGTAATTGCTAGTTAGGTGGATGAAGCAAGAGGCTGGGCCTTCCCAACAACTTCCAGGGGATGCCATGCATTGTCTCTGTAAGGACTTGCAGCGGCGGGAAGGTCTGCCATTTCAAAGCACTGGGATAGGCACACATGACAAATTGCTGCCCCCCCCCTTCTTTCCATGACTAAAACCACAAATGGTCTCTAGCTATCCTTCTTTTCTGGTGGAAACATGCTTATTTTGTAGTCAGATCATGCTTGCTCAGGTCATGCTATAATTCAAGTCACATCACTAAACTTAACAAACATAACCTCTGTTCTAAACTTCTGGATTTTATCTCTCCTGCTTAATATTTTTTTTTATAAAGCATACCCATCAATAACAGCTCCCTAAAAAAAGACAAGCCCAAAGGATCACAGCTGATACAGCCCTGATAAGGCATACTTAGTTTTGTGATCAGCCTGCAAATAACCTCGCCCTAGATTTCATTCTGGAAAAGGAACCAATATACAATCCATGTAGGCTGTAGGAAAGGCTGAGGCTGTGACATATTTTCAGTTTATCACACTATCTCTTAACCAATGTGACTACAGGCAACGTGGCATGTGGTCCCTAGAGTCCTATCGTGTGGACGCAGAATGGCAAGTTATACAAGGAGGACACAGGAGATCTAAGTGGGACAAATACCACGGGCGCATAGGCCTTCGTGAGACTGACCTGGCTGGTGGGGTCAGAAGGGTGCCTGAAGATTCTGCGGTCTGCAGATCCTTCCCCTGTTGTCCTCTCTCATGGCACCGGAATTACTAAAATCTTTTGGATTTTTAGGATTTCTCCGTCTTTGGGGTATGTCATCAACATGCAAATAACTCTTGCGGAGAACGGTCTTAATTTCCAACTAGCTATTATCCAAATTAATGCAAATCTAGAGTGAAGTCCTAGACAATGCAAGAGTAGAAAATAAGACGGGGCACCTGGGTGGCTTGTTTGGTTAAGCCTCTGCCTTTGGCTCAGGTCCTGATCCCGGGGTCCTGGGATCCAGCCCCACGTCAGGCTCACTGCTCAGCAGGGAGTCTGTTTCTCCCTCTACCCTTCCCCCCTGCCTGTGCACTGTCTGTCTCTCTCTCATGCTCTGTCTCTAATCAAAAAATAAAGTCTTTAAAACAAAAAAAGATAGGCAGAGCATAACATGGAGGGAGATCAGAACAGGACCGCTGGGGACAGCACTCAATTCTCTAACAGTGTTTAAGTCAGGGGTCGGCAAATCTGTGCCTTGTAAGCCAAATTCAGCCCATTATCTGTTTTCCTTGTATGGCCATTAGCTATGCATAATTTTGACATTTTTAAATGGTGGAAATAAAAAAGTCTCAAAAGATGAGTAATACTTAATCCCTGAAAATATGAAATTCAAATTTCAGTGTCCATAAATAAAGCCTACAGGGTCACAGCCATGCTCATTCATTCATGTGTTGTCTTTGGTTTGTGTTTCATTACTACAGCAGAGTTGGGTAGTTGCAACCAAGAACACAGAGTCCACAAAGCATAAATGTTTACTAGCTGCCCTTTTTAGATAAAGTTTTCCAGCCCCTGGTTTAAGTGAAGTCACTCTGTCTTCATGTTGCACACTCAGAAAATAAAACTTCTCTTAATGCAACCCACAATTTTTGGGGGCACTTTGGTGATCATTTGCCTTGAGCCTGTATCTTAGTGAGTCTCAGCCCCACTTTGAGAAGAAGTCTCTCCCTCTGAGAAAAGCTGGATAAATGCAGTTTTCTCTATATATTTCCATCTCCTCTGGCATGAAGTCCTGATATACAAGGCTTCCAGGCTCTTTCCTGGCTGGCCAACTTTTTGATACACCTAGCCCAGGGAGCGGATGAAGTGGATTTAGTATTTTTATTTTTCCTTGACCTTGGAGTGGAACACCTGAATAATCACAGCAAAGGCAAGTGGAGGAAGAAACCAACCCACCAGAATCGAGAAGGCTGGGGAGAAATCTGGGTGGAGACCAGCATCAGAAGCAAGACCTCCGGAGACTGACGTAGGTGTTGGCTAAAGAGATGGAAACTAGTAAGAGAAGAGTGAAAGGTGGAGGGTAGGGTGATCAGAAGGTAGGAGGTTTTGCTGCCCACACTGGTAAAGAAACAAACAAAAATTTAAGAGAGACACAGAGTTGTCTCTGAGCTAGATCTATACACTCAGTTTTCAGACCTATATTGAATTTGTGTCTTGTTTATTTTAGGAATCCAGGTATCTGAGGCAGGAAGCAGACATTCACTGTTAATTTCCTATAGTCTAGTACTAAACCCAATTTTGATACCCTAGTCCCCATTTGGGTACTGAGAAAGTGTCTTCAGTGTATCAGTTCCAGTGACTTTTACTCATTGTCCAATCTATCTTGGTAACTTGTTTGCTTTCCTATGTTTAATGAGTCTTGGGGCCATCCTTGGACTTAAGAGTTGCTTCCTAACCACTAGCCCCACAGCTAGTCTTACTACTCTTTCACACACATGGCATGAATATGCCTATTACAAATGAGGCAACGAGAGCTCTGGGACATTAAAATTTTGAACCATCATCTCCCCAGCTTCCCTGATCTGTAGGGATACCTTGGTTTCTAAAGGCGCCATTTGCAATGTCCTCTAATCTGATATTTGAGCCTCCCTCCTATCTTATCATTTTTATGCTCCTGCACACTGCACTTCCTTTAGGCAAGTTCTTGGTCTCCATCCCCCACTGTGTCTCAGGGACAAGCGTCTCAAGCCGCAACTGACTCCAAAGCATGACCAAATATCCCAAATTCAGTGATGTAAAGGTTAGCCACATGTGGTTTGTAAATTATTTTAGTGACTCCTGGAGTCCCGTGGAGGGCCTTAGGCATCACCTGGAATGACTTAGAGGGACAGAGGGAAGACCTTTGGGTACTCTAGGGATTTTGCCCCCATGGAGCCAGAAAAGTTCCTGCTTTCTTTGTATTTTATTTAAACAATGGATTTGGTAAAACAGAAGTTTGAAAACCAGTGTGATGAGATGTTATTTTAGCCTAAGATTACCGTGGGTGATAGTCAAAAACAATTAACCATATGACACAGGAATTGGCCAATCAGAATGGATACTAGTACTGGGGTCTACCAGAAGTCACCTTTCAGTTGTTGCATCATGGAGAGATTGGGAGAGTTGTGGGGCGGGGGTGGGGACCGGGCAGGGTGGGGATCAGATGACCAGGACAGTAGGGGAGTACAAGGGACCCACATGGACCTCAGACCACTGCTATTTACCAACCAGCAAGAAAATAGTTTAATTTTCACAACCATTATGGCTATATCTGGGAAGTTACACAGTCCTGGGGAAAAATATAAAACTCTTATAACACTTTCTAGTAGTTATGTTACTGTTTTTAACAACAATTTCAACATGTCAAAAAATAAATGATCTTCCTTGAATCTCTAGCTTCATTCACAACTCATGTCCATAAAGAAGTAGGCATTGCATGACCTATTACAGAATGCAGTGATGTACTTACTTTTACATTCATTTGTTTTCATGGATTCCAAAATGAGAGGTGCTAAAGACCCCTAATTTTTTTGTTAAATATTCAAAAATTTTATTAATGGAAATAAACCAATACACTTCTTTTTTAGTCAGTTTTCGCAAAATCTAGAATCATTGCAGTTAGTTACTAAGACCATGACAAGGCTGCAAGAATCTAATCACCAGAGAACACTTTTTGGGAAAACCATGTATCTGTTTATCATTTCCTAGTTTGTCAATGAGCGTTTTCTAAAAGAAATTCTGACATGCCTGATTAGTTACAACAATGTTCTTTGGCTCTCCCTCTGGAACGGTAAAGCATAATTACTGGCTTATGTAACATGGTACCTCACTTGTAAATCTGAGAAAGCAGCTCCTTGTGCTGACAGTTCTAATGTCTGCCATCTGTTTGCATGTGATGAAGCCCTGGTGCTCCCCTAATTGGCCATCAGTTAGGTTCCAGGAGATGGCTCTTGACAGGAGACTTTAGTTATGGTGTTTTTTGTTGGTGGTGGCGGTGGTGGCAGTAGGGTTTTGTTTTGTTTTGTTTTTTAAGCTGAGAATTCAACATTTGGTGGGAAGACCTGCTTCTCTTCTAATATACAGAAATGCATGTTCTAGCTGCTACAGTCAGGCCATCTTCTCTATATGTCTCCTGTCTCAAGGGGTACCCTCTGTATATATTCCTAAGGATAAATTTCTGCCAATTAGATAGCAAAATGCTAAATCAGCCCTCTGAAATGCTAAATCTTGCCTTCTGCAAGAAGAGGACACCACATCTGCTGAATGCTTACTGTACAGCCTGTGATGTGCTTGGACCTTCAAGTATGATAAACTGTTTGAAAACAATCTTAACTCTAGGCAATATTAACTCATTTTGCAGATGGGCAAACTGAGATGTAGGGTTTATGTAACTGCCCATAATCTCAAAACGTGGTGTAGTCAGGATTTAACTACTGGGCTTTATTTGACAAAGCCCATTCATTACCCAGAGCATACTATATAGGACTAGGTTTGAAAAAAAGAGAAAATCGGATGAGGGCAAAAGTGTGTATATGATATGACGTGGGGTTCCTTCACTCCTCAGGACCTCACTTAACTCAGCTGAAGAAGCAGGACCAGACAGCCCACACAATCCCATCTAGTTTGTTTCTCTGATTAATCTGGGCTTATTGTTTAACCAGGAAATCTTACCAAGTTATTCAGCTTCTAGGGGCTTCCATTTCCTATTCTGTTGAACATCCTGTCTACCTTCCAGCTGAGAGTCCATGCATGTGGAAATTCATAAATTATTAAAGGACGATAGGGATATAAACTGATATGATTACCTGTCCACCTAAGTCACCTGGCACACCCACTGCCTCAGAAAATCTAGCCAGATTTTCTCACTTTAGATTTTATGATTATTTTTTAAAAGATTTTACTTCTAAGTAATCTTTTCACCCAATGTGGGACTCAAACTCATAGCTCCAAGATCAAGAGTTGCACGTTCTACTAAGCCAGCCAGGTGTCCCTCTTGCTTTACACTTTAGAGGCAAGGTCAAGACCATCTGCGTTCTTATAACTTTCCTTATCTACATCCCTATAAATTTTCTACCTCTCCTTTTAGAAATAGAAAAAAAAAGAAAAGACACGTATGTTCTCCAAGAATTCTTCCCTTGTTTGTCCACAATCTCCCCTCCCCTGTGGCCCTGTTTCCATCAAGTATTTCTTTTAGTATTTTGTTTCCTTCATCTTCTTGGATGTGTGTGAACTCATCACAAGGACACTCTCCAAGAGCCCACCAATGCCTCATGCTCCCCCTCCCTCCATCCCTCCTGGGTCCCTCCTTTCCTTCCTCCCTCCTACCCTCCCTAGCTTCTACCAGCTTCCTGAAAGAAAGAGCCCTTAGTCTGGGTGATCTTACTTCCTCAGGGGCCACTCACTCCCTGTAGGCTAGACACCATTCTCACCACTTGACTGAAATTTTTCCCTCTATCTGTATACCTCTTGGCTTCCATCTGCACTGAACACTGCTGACTGTCCTTCCTCTCATGAATCTTCTCTCGGTTTCTGAGGTTTCCAGGATGGTTCTCATAGCTGATGCTTCGGTGTTATTTCCTGGTTTTCCCCCTCATGCCTCATTCTTAAATGTAAGAATTTTCCCAAATTCTAAACCTGGTCCTTTAATATTCTCTCTTCTATTATGCAATCCTATGCCACCTCATGGCTTCAGCTATTAACTCTACAGGAGAAATTTTTAGGTGAATTTTAAGACTCTAACAAGAGCTCTTGTCTTACTTTTTCCATCTCCTGGCAGGCATTTGTTCCCGGGTGTCTGTCTTGTATGTCACATTCATTGTATTTGTAATGGAAAACCACTGTGCCTCCCAAATGGATTCCTCTGTACTCCCTCTGCATTTTCTCGATCCTGAGTACACACCACATTCCTTCCACACCCTTTGCATTCAGTCAAGGAATACGCCTTCTGGCTTTACCTCTCATTCCGATGCAGTCCTCCTATAATGGTCTCATGACCGCCACCTGGATATACAGAGGCTGAGCAGATGTTCTGCCTCGTACTCACGCAGCATTCTCAGATTAGTCTACCAATATAGTGATCCAGTGACGCTGTCGTATTACATAAAACTCTCAGTTACCCTAGTCCCAAAATTGAGGGCTCTTGGTGAACCAGCCCCAACATGCCTATGAACTCATTTGCCCCAACACCTTTGCCAATCGCCCTGACATAGCCTCTCTCCAGCCAGCTGAAATGGTTCGGTGTTCCCTTACAAGAACTGTTGCACTGTTCTTACTATTTCTACTGCCAGTGCTTCCGGCTGCATCCCAGCATGCCATCATGCCCTGTCTTTCACAAAGACCTTCCTGATTCCCTTAGTAGTCATCACTCCCTTCGCTGGACTCCCCTAAGTGTGCTTTCTGGATCCTTCCACTTTCTGCCTTGTGCATAGGTCACATCTTCTCTCATAGAAGTGAACCCCTCAAACCAGGATCTGTGCTGCTTCTCTGATTCTTCCCATGGCACTGAACCCAAACACTTGGAGGTGGTAGATTCTTGGTATGATGTTAGGCAAATGAAGGAAACCACTAGGTAATGGCTGTCTGTGGGAACCAGATAAAGATTATGTGTGTCAGAGACATTCAAGGACACACCATTCTACGGTCGTGCCACTGATCTGGTTCTAGAGACCCTGAGCTGAGGGGCCTCCAGAATTGAGATCAGTGGATCGGGTGGGACCCTTCCCCACCTAGAGTTTGCTGAGCTCCACATGCACACCCATCATTTCGGACTGCTTGCATCCGGCTCCCAGGGTCAGGGCATCCTGACACCCACAGCCTATCCCAGCTTGCCTGACTGCATGGAAGGGTGCTTTGCCATTCTTCCCCGTGGGTCAGCCACTTTGCTTTTCTGATACACTCCTCCACACACACAGCAATGGGGAATAGTCTAGGGGACAGCTTCCAGATCGCACCCACACATTTTACTCAGGCCCTGGGCACATCAGCAATCAGACATCTGTAGTTGAACTGATAAAGCACATAGGCGATGAGACTAGCAAAGCCAGATGGAGAGATCATCGAACACACCTGTCATGACCCTAAATACATGCCTACGTCTAAAACGATGTTTTCTCCAAAAGTATCTTCCTTAAATGTGTCCCTTATAGGAGTCTGGGGATGGGAGAATGGAGAGAAATAAAACACGCTGAAGGAATGATCCGTTTTGTAATACTACTACCACTAGTAATAATAGTAGTGATAATTATTACTCTAAAAATTTACCCAAATAGCTAGTATTCCTAAGATCCTCCCTGGCAAAACAAAACAAAACAAAACAAACAAACAAAAAACCAAAACCCAAAACCCAAAAATAAATAAATAAATAAAACAAAAAAGCCACTGGGCTTTCCTTGTGTCTCATGAACCCCGACGCCATTTCTGTGCCATTGCATGATGGCCTGTGCATGTCAGGGAGCTAACTGTGGTGGGGCTCACGCTGGTTAAGAGCCTGTGGAAACTCCCAAGGCTGGAACGACAGAGCCAGCCACTTCCAAGAATAACAGGGAATGAGAATCAAGTAGACAACTCATTTTAAAAATGAAAGAATAAGAAAAAGAAGAAAAGAAACAAGATGGGATTGGGAGGGAGACAAACCATAAGTGACTCTTAATCTCACAAAACAAACTGAGGGTTGCTGGGGGGAGGGGGTCGGGAAAGGGGGGTGGGGTAATGGACATTGGGGAGGGTATGTGCTATGGTTAGTGCTGTGAAGTGTGTAAACCTGGCGATTCACAGACATGTACCCC
>PISX010020545.1:0-14415 GCA_004024625.1 Mellivora capensis | reverse complement strand
TAAATAAATAAAAAAATAAAAAAAAATGAAAGAATATCAGACAAGGGTTTATAACTCCATAAAACAATGTCTAGTTCCAAGACCATCTGTACGTCACAGACTGGAGCACGTGTTGCGCAGAATAAGGCAGAGAGTACTCACTCTCTGTCGATGACAAGGCAGGTCACAGCCTCTGCGGCGATTACGTTTGCTGTCCTCACATCCTCCCTGCATAAGAAAGAAAGAGACATTGAAGTAAAATAACTTTTAAAATCAGAGAAAAGTGTTCACTGCGATTCCTTTCAGGAGACACAGTGAATCATGTAGACCCTCTGATGTATCCATCCCTGGGGTTAGGCTTTGTTGATGTCTCAAATTTCTTTGTCCCAAGGAACCACCGTACTCTTGCCATTAATCCCTCAAATCCTACAGTTACGATCCAGGAGTTAGAATTTTTGATATTGAAGTTTCATTTATGCAAGTGAAACAAAATTTTATATCCTCATAGCCCTGAGCTCTTTGGGGAATTAAGGAGTTAACTAGATAATGATGAGGATGGTAACGACGCGAGTAATGAGAGTTTTTAAAGGACCCAAAGGTAGATTTCTGAGGACTGAGTAATCTCTTTATGTATGAATTTATTATTCTAACCTTGAGAACAATGGATCTGTTTTAATTATCACCTCAGAGACCCTGGTTTAATGTGGCTAACCTTCTGGCAACTTCTAACACACAGTTATTCATCAATACCAGAGTTCTCGGTTCTTCAAGATTATCTGACAAATATTAACTGCTCTGATTGAAATGTGTACATACTGTTTGGAAATAGCCAATTTGTCACTGTAGGCGTATCTATGAACTTCTTAAACCTTTAAAAATGTGCTCTTCTATTTCTCATCTTACCCAGAGGTCAAAGACAGACTTTGTAAATTAACATTCGCATTTCATTCGGAGCTACTAAAAATGTGATAGTACCGCTGTATGAAAACATTAAGTTAAACATGAAAATGTACTCTTTTCCCTTAGAAAAGTAAAATGTCAAAGTTAACATAATGATAAATATAAGTTGGAAATATATTACACAGAAATAATATGCTGTTAATAATACATTCTAAAAATCATAACCCAAATATCATAGGTCTCTAACAATGGGCTTTTAAAGTCTTGAAAATAAAGATGTCCCTGCTGAATTTTTATTGCTTCAGAATACATTATGTCCTCACATGTATTTCTGAACACAGTATTTTTTCTGCTGATACATCTTTCACTGTTGCTACACTGCAGTGCTGCAATTACAGCTGTGGGGCACCTGGCTGGCTCAGTGGGTAGAGCCCGAGACTCTTACTCTCGGAGTTTGAGCCCCATGTTAGGTGTAGTGATGACAAATAAAAACTTAAAAAAATTAAAGAGATAAAATTATAGTTGTTTCACAGGAACCATTAGTACTGCGTATTTGGTAAGCAAGTGTCCCCTTACTAAAATTAGTTTTCATAAACAGCTTGATGATATTGTTAAGGATTCCTATTTCACAGAGATTTTAAACTCATGTTTCCACTTCCAAGGGAATCCACACTGGGATTCTGGTAGAGTTGTGTTACATTTATACATTGATTTTGGAAGAAGGAGTTTTTATTACATTAATTTTCCATACAATCACATCACATGACCTTCCACTTGTTTGCAGCTAGTTTTAGGAATGTAAGTAAAATTTCTTTATCTTTTTCACTAGGTTTGGGTTTTTTTTTGTTTGTTTGTTTTGTTTTTAAGAAATCTGGGGTGTTTTACATCATCATTTTCTCTTATGAAAGCAACCTTTCCACTTCTGTTTCTCACTGGTTATTGCTATTAAAGGAGAGAAGTGATCGATTGAGTGTGTATCTTTAACCCACATGTTGTACTAAGTTCACGTCTGAGGCTATAACTTTTATTCCAACCTCCTCAGCCCCCATAGGATTCTGCCCACCTCCCCAGCCTATGTGGGGGGGGGGTCCCTTCCTCAATTCATTAGAATTAACTAGACTGGGTTCTCTACCCATCTGTTCTCAAGGCCTGATGCACCTCTCAACCCATGGACCTATGACAGTCTGTAATCTGTATGCTTATTTGTGGGGTCACTTGGTTGGCGATTCTATCCCCCTCCCACTAAACCATCTGGGGGCAGGTTCCATACCTAGTTTTACTCCCTGTCTTACCCAAAATGCAGAGGCATGCAGGAGGTGCCTACTGTGTGGTTCAAGAATGGCTAAGGTACCACAGCCTCGAGTCTATGGATAGGATGAGCAGAGAGCAGGCTTTGGACACATGAGAGATTTAGGAGGCAAGCTACAATCTACGTGAAAGCCTCGAAATGGGAATGGTAAGAGTGTGTATTCCCTGGAGGGCATTAACTGCGACTGAGTTAAGTTCATCATAATGCCCCATGGGTGGAGAACAGCGCGTTCTTCTCTGCATGCTGGTTCTTTCCTCTCCTAGCGGCCATGCTGTTCAGCAATTTATCCTGCCCAACAGAGTGCAGATACTCTTTCTACTCCAAGGGAGCAGACGATATATTTTCAATTCCATGATCACTTTCTGAGCAGGAATTTCAGTGAAGTGGACACAACAATGGGCAAAAAACATCAGTAATGCCCATTAGGTCCTTCATAAATCATATGATTGACTTTCTTTTCTTTCCTTCCTTTCCTCCCCTTTCTTTCCTTCCTTCCTCTCTCCTACTCTTTCCTTCCTTCCTTTCCTCCCTCCTTCTCTTTATTTCTGTCCTTCTTTCCTTCCTTCCTTCTTCCTTTCTTTCCTTCCTTCTGTCCATCCACCCTTCCTTCATTTAAAAAAAAATGTTTTATTATTTTATTTTTTTAGAGAGAGAGAAAGTGCAGGATCGGTGGGGGGGCTGCAGGCAGAGGGAGAATCAGACTCCTCTCTGAGAAGGGAGCCCCACACTAGACTTGATCCCAGGACCCTGAGATCATGACCTGAGTCGAAGGCAGATGCTTCACCGACAGCCACCCAGGTGTCCAAGAATGACTTTTTTCTTAGGAGGCTGCTCACGGTAGTATGTTACTACACATTGCTGCTAGTCTAAAAAACAAAATGTGCACCTATCACAGCTTTACAGAAAACATATTAAATCTGATTTTTCCTAAAATATATTGTCATCTGGATTATTTAGAAATTGCCCACAAAGTCTTTAAAAATATAATACATACAAAATAATGCTTTGTTCTGAACATATTCTCTGTGCATATACATTTTTTAGCTATTTCAGCCCAAATTTCCAACATTTTAACATTTTATTGTATTATCTGGCCTAAATTGGATCTCTTTTTTTCAAGTGAATGCAATTTTCTTGCAACAAAAAGAAAATACTTAAATATCTTAAAATAGAGATGGGGGAAAATAAAATATCAGCAGAGTGACATTGTGAAGAAAAATTGGAACTACTTTATTTTAAAAAGTAAAATCTGTGAGTTATGAACTACAATCAGGCTTAGTACCTAGTAATGTATGTCAAAACAGAAAAGAAGCATTACATGGGGAAAACCACATATTAACCATTAGATTATAATATCTGCCATTTATTCAGTACCTAGTATATGGCAGGAACTGTATTAGGTGATTTACACAAATCTCAACGCAGACAGCAGAGGGTGGATATTTTATCTCAACTGCACACAGGAGGACAAAGGTTAAGCAGTGCCCCCAGAGTCAAACAGAGCTGGTGAGTAGCTACTTTTGGAATTTGAACACAGAGCTGGCGGGCTCCTGAGTTCATGTCGGTCCACAGAAGTCCACTCCTTATACACTCCGCTACCAGATTCTACTCTGACAACAATTCTAAATGCATTCTAATGCAAAATGACTTGGGGGGCAGTAAGTAGTCAAAATGCCTGTCACCATAAATAAATAAATAAATATATATACATATATATATATATATATATTTGTTAATAAAAACAGCTTTTGCATGTGCATGGGTGGTGCACTGTAAAGCTAATTCAATAACCTGTTGTGATTCTCATAGTGTTTGAATTCCCATCCGTGGCTCTGTCCTAGCCCTGTGATGTTACTTGGTAGTGATGTTACAATAGGAAATTATTAAATGCCAAGTTCACTCAATGCCAAACTCACGTTGCCACTAGGCTGTCATTGTATCTCTGTTATTAAGGTGTTTTGTGCCATTAATGCCTGGCTATGCGGGTATCTAGACATACTGTCCCTGTGGACTGAGAAAGCCTGCTCCCAGGAGAGACAGAATGCCATCTGATCGAGAACTGACATATGCTCACTCCTGATTTTAGGAGGACGGTACAGAAGCTTCTAATGAGAGAACGTGAGTCATAGAAGCTGCTAATACTGTGACTTACTATGTCTGCTTATTTCCTTTGCAGGTCCAAGCAAATATGTGGGTTGAGGTAGAAAACATTACGTACTCGTCTAATACAGAGGTCCTAATAGCTCCATGTGGCTATTAAACGGCCCTCCGTGCATACACAGCTGCTACGATGCTGGTTTCACAGAGAACATCTGCCCAGTTAGAAGGGCTTCAGGTAATACCGGCTTAGATGAGAGAAAGAGGAAGGAGGGAGATCGTGTTACTGATAGAAACAGCTTTGATTCTTACTTTTTTGTCAGATCACAGTATGTGATCGTTTCTAGCAGAAGAAATAGGAGATTTAGAAAATCTCCCTGACATTGACCACACATAATCTCATAACTAGCATTATAAGATAATGTACAATATCCTTAATTAAGAACATCCACCAAACACACGCACCTGTATCTACACGAGGGGCCAAGTCTAGCACACGCACGGTCTCTAAAAATCAGACCTCCTGCTCAGCCATTTCTCTGTGTGTGCTAGCTGACAGTGGATAAACACATACTACTGGATAAGCAGCTTCTGTTGGCAGATTAACTTCACACGTGCTGTTGATTAATGAGTCATTACAAGCAAAGCTATGCAGATTAGCAGGGCTCTCTCTTTAAGCCTTTCTGGAGAAGTTAGAAATTCCTTTCCATGACATCATACAGCATGAAAAACACCCCAAATATTTGCAAACACAGTTTTCTGGGCACTGACTCTGAGACTCTGGGAGCTTCATCACTGGAATCTTCATCATCGCTGTATCCCAACGTGGAGTCACTGTCAGTGTCTGAATAATCCATAGCAAGGGCTCATGCGGGCTCTTGTCGCTCTGAAGCAATTTTCTTATGCCTCATGGCTGCGAGGGAACTCTCCAGCACATCGAGACCTCAGGGGAACAACATAGAGCGTAGGAGGCCAAAGTAGAGCATAGTTCATGCAAAGGAGCTGCCCGAGAAGGTTTTCCAGCTCTAGAGCAATGTGACTGCGGGCACTTGAGCCCTCCCTCCCTCTGAGCCAGTCTTCATGGAAACTGACACCTGAGCACTCACAGCAATGCCGGGCTCCCGGCCCTCCCCTCTCAGGCAAGTGCAACAGTGCTAGTTCACAGCAGAGTCTGCTTCATGCTGGACAGAATAAACCCTTCCCATCTCAAAAATCAAAGGCAAACAGACTACAAGTGGGATGATAAACACCCAACAGCCACTTAAATTGAAATTAAGCTTTGAATTAGTGATGAACTAGAATTGCAGAATTTGTGGCAAATTCTACTGTGCCTTCCAATTCGAAAGTTAGGTCCCAGAGTGGGTATGTGTTCTTGGAGAAAAGGCTGAATCAGGCTAGTCACCGACTCTACTTCCTATTTGGTTGTGAAGTTATTCCAACCCGATTCGCACCTCCCACGCTCTGTAAAATGGATCGATGGATCGCACCCAAAAACACGTCTTCTAACCAGGGCTGGAGAAGAGTAAGCAACCAGTCAATTTTAGCTGCCATATCCTATCATCATTTTGGGGTCTTCTAGGACATCTCAGAAGCAGTGACCCTTTCCGCTTCCTGTCTGCAAACTCATTCCCTAAGTTTCATAATAATCAGTCTCCTAATTCTTTCTGCTACTACCCTCTCAATTTATTTTCCTTAATCCTTTACCCTAGTGCACTGAAATACAGGTGTTCCTCCAAAATTCTGTTTCTGGCCTTCTGTCTTGTTGCTCTGACTTCTCTCATTGGGGAAATCTCACCTCACCTTATGGTATCAACTTTTAGCTTTATAAATGACTCCAAAGACTTCATTTGAAGCTGTATCAAATGATGGCTTTATCACCTTCCTCTGGAAGTTCCACTGTAATCTCCAACTCATTCTCCCTTAACCGCAAAACCTCGGTTTTCTGTGGGCACCCTATGACACCACCCTTTGGGTTAATGACATCACCGTTCTTTTTTTTTTTTTTTTTGGCAGAGAGAGACACAGCGAGAGAGGGAACACAGCAGAGGGAGTAGGAGAGGGAGAAACAGGCCTCCCGTGGAGCAGGGAGCCCAATGCAGGGCTTGATCCCAGGACCCCAGGATCATGACCTGAGCCGAAGGCAGACGTTTAACAACTGAGCCATCCAGGCGCCCCAATGACATCACCATTCTTACAGTCATCCAGGCTCAAAAGAATAAGTTCATTCTTTGCTCTCCCCTGCATAGGTTTACTCAGACTGGCTTAGTCTCTGCCTTCTCTCTTGTCCCTCTCCTTCCTGTGTATTCCTAGAGCTACTGCTCTAGGTGGGCCAGCACCATTCCTACCAGGAATGCTGATCTGGGCTTGTAACTGGCCCCATGCTCCTGTTCAATTCCTCTTCCCATCCATGTCTCACTTTGTTGCACATTTTCAAATTTAAATCTAGTTGTGTCGACTCTTTGCATGAAAGCTTTCAAAGGAAACATCCAGGAAAGGAAAGTTTCTGCACTGTCATTTAGGGTTCTAAGTCTTCTGCTCCCTGACCTATGAACTTTCCAGGCACTGCACTTGTGACAAATAACAGTTTCCTTGGAAGACCCCAGCTGTTATCCTCATGTCTGTGCACAGGGAGAAGAGACTGCCAAGAACCCTCTATCCCAGTTCAAATGTTCACCCGTGCAAACTTCCACGATCTTTCAGTAGCATTTGTGAAGGTAAAAAAAAAAAAAAATCCATCCAAGAAATAGGTCTAAATATTGAATATAGAAAAAAGTAGTTCAGCAAAAAAAGTGACAAAAATAAAAAAATACTATGATGGCATCTACCAGGAGATAACTAAGGTTAACACCTTGGCAAATATTCTTCAAACACTTTATTATTCTAAGTATTCACATGTTTCATGAATAATGATCATAACAAGGCAATAATTATTTTAACCAATATTTAGTGGGAGCTATCATATTCTGTATGCCTGAATCCGCAGTATAGTAAGGACACAAGTTAAATCAGTATGCAAGCATGTATTTGCAAATGCCGATCAGACAGCACACAATCAGAGCTATTATAAGGGAGGACCTCATTTGACAATTCAGATGACAGACAGCCTTTTTGAGGATGTTAAACAGTAAGACTAGGAGACAAGTGCAACATAGGCAGGAGCCCCAAGGAAGGAAATAGCATATTTTAAAACAAAGAAGAAAACATCTTATTGTAAAACAAAGAAGGCAAGAATTATGGGATTAAGGAAAAGAAGGCGGGGGCTGGGAGAAACCAGACTGGAGGGCCAGGCCACATCATCAAGTGCCTGGGGCTACTCTAAGGATTTAATTTTTTAGAAAGAGATTAAGGACACTTGGGTGGCTCAGTGGGTTAAGCTTCCCACTCTTGATTTAGGCTCAGGTCATGAGAACATGATCTAGGGGTCATGAGGTCATGATCTTGGGGTCATGACCATGAGGCTCCATATTGGCGGGCTGGGGAGTCACCTCAGATTCTCTCCCTCTGCCTCTCCCCCCACTCACACTCCTACACTCACTTGCTCTTTCAAATAAATACATAAAATCTTCATGGAGAGATCGACTAAGTGAACCTTTTTTCTTTTTAATCCTAATACATAAACTTTAACAATTCGCTGGAAAGCTCAAGCTCAATTAAAGGAAACACTTTGTATGCTATGATAAAATAAAGCATCAAGGAAATAATTTCAGATTTGCCCATGCAAGGCAGTCTCTGCTTCTCCTCAAGAGTAGGGACTCATGACATGAACTCAAAGAGGGTATTTCTCTAGGCAGAACAATCCCAAGTGGGATCCATAAAATAACTCCAAAGTTTATTCTTCCTGGCAACACCGATGGGTATGTCCACCCACTGTATTAATTCACTTCCTCAGAGGATGCAAATCCTTTTCCATCTATGCCCTCGGAAGGTCATAATAAATAAGAGTGACGGATTTGGAAGAATTCCATTTTCACATTTTTTTTTTTCCTATGACTTCTGTTGCATCGATGGCATAATGAATCTTTCATGGGACACAGGAACTTCGCATTCTATGGCGTGCTTCAATGACAATGAACATAGATATTTATTAGACTGAACCAAACGAAATTGGCCCTCCGGCATGGCTGTTGGCAATTTCATACGGTTCAACTGTATGAAAGGGGGAGGGGAGGCAACTGCAAAGGAGTTAATACTGCTATTTCTTCTCCATTGTGCTCCCTTCCACGCTGCTCCCATATTCCATATTTGAATGCGTACGTTCCTCTGAATATTGATGTGACTGATGGCTTCTGCTCTTCTATCTAGACATTAAAGACCGTTCTCTGTATGTTCCATTATACCGAGGGTATGAATGAACTGCTGAGGAAACTCCTAGTTTTGTTGGTGTTGCTAGAATACAAATAGTATTGACTCTGTACTCTAGCTTCGAACAGTAAACTTTTTGGCAAAGTCTTATAAATATAAAGAATGTCTTCCCGGAGCGTATTTCATGGAGAGAAGGAAGAGTTCGCTTTTCTTGTTTATTCTCTGTTATTTTATTAGTTGTTGTTTAAAAGCATAGATTTAGATATTATGTTGCCATGGTTTTCTCAGGGGCCCATCTGATCTGTTTCTGAATGATTTAGAGGTATTTTAATTTAAGAGGGAAAAAAGGAGGAGGAAAATTTTCCTCTATTAAAATTTAAAAAGAAGTCACACAACAGGGTAAATATTTGTTCCTTTGCCCAAACCAGACACCCACTTTCCTCCTGATTCCATGCTTCCCCTTCTCTGAACCATACTTCATAAAATAATTTGATCAAAACAAACCTGGTGGTTGGTTTTACTTTTCAGACAGTGGTACATATAAGTTTGTAATTTAATGGGGCAAAGAAAGTTTGCACTGTGGAGAAGGTATTAATAGACATATTATTCCATTTGTGTCTCAGAGGTTGTAAGCACTTTTTTTTTTTTAAAGATTTTACTTATTTATTTGAGAGAAAAAGAGAGAGAGAGAGAGAGCACACAAGCGGGGTGGGGGACAAAGGGAGAAGGAGAAGTAGACTCCCCATGAGCAGGGAACCCAACAACACGGGACTTGATCCCAGGACCCTGAGATCATGACCTGAGCTGAAGGCAGACGCTTAACAGACTAAGCCACCCAGGTGCCCCAGGTCCTAAGTACTTTAAAGAATAAAATAATGCATTGGTCTTTTTTCTGCATGTCTTCTATATTCCACAGAGCTGACAAGTAATTCTTCTGTTCTCCCTATCTTTAAAGTAGCAGAAACAGAATTCTACTAGAATGATGGATAGAATTGAGGGACTGGTAAATTCCAACTGATGCTTGTTTGATACCAGTGTTAAGTAGGTTGTATGGGCACATGTTTCAAAGGCCTTTTACCTAAAGTGCCTTCGAGCTGGGAGTGTGTCCTCTCCTGTAAAGAATCCAAGGCACCGTGTCAGGAGGGTGTCTCTCATTTCTTGTTCTATTGCCAACTTAGTAAGTGACCTTGAGGAAGTGCCCCATTCTCTGTTTCATTACCCACATACGAAACAGTGACTGAGATCACTGTTCTGTTCTCTGCTCTAATTAGTTTTAGCAACGTGGACACTTTTCGAAAGTTCCAATTATCATGGTTTTCAATGCTCCTGGGACAATTCATCCTGAATCCAAGGATATTGCTTTAGATAGAAAAGGACATGATGAGACTGTAATTGTGATCTACTATCTGAATATGTCACTGGCATATCATGGCATAGATTTTCATATTAATCATGTTAGTCTGTGACTAAAAATGTATTTTCACGTGAAAATTAGACATGTTCACTTCAAATATATTCACAATCAGAAATCAAGAAAACTTAAGTCTTCATAAAATCATATTTTGATACTTTAAAATTAAAATTGAGATTTTTAATAGGGCTCCTTCAGGGAAGAAAAATATCTAGAAAGTTCATTTATTATTATAACTTTTAGAATTATAAAAGATATTTTCCTTTTTTTGGTTCTTGCTCATAAATATTTTCTATTTTGCATATTTGAATAAAGAGCTGGCTTTTTAAATGATAATCTTAAGTGATTTTAGAGTCCAGTTCATCTAACACACTATAATTTCATCCAAATTGAAGATCAACTTTGAATCACAGATAAACAGAAGAAACAACTTAATTGGTTAAGAAAGGAAACTCATGGCTCTGCTTATATAAGACAAATTTAAATAAAAAGTGATGAAGAAAAACTCCTGTATACAAGCAAAACAACTGGTGTTGGTTAGGAAAAGCAAACAGGATATTGGATTTATTAAGTATATTGATCAATTTTTACCAAGAATTTTAACATATTAGACTTGCCTTCCTGCCCAGCAACTTTAAGTTATGTATATGATTTTAAATAGTTGTAAAATATTATACACTTAAATACCTAAATAATTGAGAGCTAATTTCTTTAATATGTAAAGATTTTCTACAAGTCAATAAGAATATAAAAGATAACACCTCAATTAAAAAATGAACAAATTATATGAACACTTTATAGACAAGTAAGAAATAGCTTTTAAACAAGGGAATAGGCCACAAAATAGTGAGATAAATGCAACAATCTTGTGAATACACTATTGATAGAAATATAATCTAGTGTAACATTTTTGTAGACAATTCAGCTTTGTTTAATAATTTAGCACTATTGATTAATTTTTTTCTTGTGATTATTTATCTCACCTAGGTACTCACACTTTTGGGAAACAAGGACATTAAATATTACTACAACACTGTAATAACAACATTGGAAATAACCTAGATATCCATCAAAGTGGTATTAAAATTTTTCTACAACAATACAAGGGGAATATTTTTTAAAGAAACTATTAAAATAACTGCCTCTCTGATTTCTTACCATTCAGTTTTCCCTCCCTTCCACTATGGCCCCCTGTGCTCTAAACTCTGGGAAACAAACTGAGGGATACAGAAGGGAGAGGGTGGGGGGATGTGGTAACTGGGTGACCGGTATTAAGGCAGGGAGATGTTTTAACAAGCACTGGGTGTTATACGCAACTAATGAATTGTCGAACACTACATCAAAAAATAATGATGTTATATGTTGGCTAATTGAACATAATAAATAAAATAAGGTAAAATAAGATAAAATAAAACTGGAGAAAATATATATGTACTCGATCTCGAGGATATCTTAAGTGAAAAGACCCTGAACAAAACTGTGTATATACCCTCATTTACGTAAAAGACACACAGACAAGCATACATTAAAATTGGTTATGTCAGGGTGTGTTACAAAAAGTAATTACATCCAGGGAAGAGAGTATGTGATTAAAGGACAGAAAAAGGAGGGAAAGTTACTTTTGTAGCTTTTAAGCTTTATATTATGTACTTGAATTACCTATCATCAAATAAATATTTTTATGAAGTAAATACATGAAATAATAGAAATTGACTCTTACAAGCAATTTCTGGGTAGAGAGGCTGGCGAGGTCTTACTCTCCTCAGGGGCCTGGTCTGGATTGACTGCGTGTTTAGCTGTTGTCCATCCAGGGGCCGCCTTTCAAGCCTCACCCCGCGGGCATCCCCAGTGAGCAGGACTCAAGCTAATTTATGCTGGCCTGGTCTGACCACACCGCAGGGATACTAGCTCAGCGGGCGGAGCAGTAAAGATGTTTGACACAGTATCCTCCCGTGTCGTTACAGCACTGCCTTTCGCCCTCTTTTCACTGGCAGCAATTATAGGAACCAGATGACATACTAATGAAGGTATTTTTTCCAGCAGGGGCATCTGTATCTTAACACCCTTACCCCTTGTTAGGGTGGCATTATGGGTCTCTGCAAATGTTGAGCCAGCAACTGTAGGCGCACCTATCCAACATTTGGTATGGATATCTGTATATGTACGTATGTAATAATATATATTTAACAGTTCTCGAGACTGTATTTTCTTTTCTATTGCAAAATCCAAATTTATTTTGAAAAAAAAAAGATATAAAAGTTTTAAATGTCTAATATGGTTCTTTCCTATATTATTAAAATATCAAAAGTAATTCCTCTTGTTTATAACCTGGACATCCAAACACAATAATTATCCGTAGGTGAAAACTGTACCCCACATTTATTTAATGGAATAAAATACAAGACAAAATGTGATGTTCATTTAACACTTGAGACATGTAACATACTTTACATATTCTCCATGGAGTAATATGGTGATTATTTTCCTTCTACATAGAGCAATCCAATATTCAACAAAAAGCTCTTGTATTCCAGGGTACCGGGGTGGCTCAGTTGGTTAAGGGTCTGACTTTGGATCAGGTCATTGTCTCAGGATCCTGGTGAGCCCTATTTCAGTCTCCCCACTCAACAGGGGGTCTTTTTGTTCCTGTGCCCTTCCCCCTACTCATGCACTTTCCTTCTCTTTCTCAAGTAACTAAATAAAATCTTCTAAAAATTTTTAACATTATTTATTTATTTATTTATTTGACACAGAGGGAGAATGAGATCACAAGTAGGCAGAGAAGCAGGCAGAGAGAACGGGGTGGGGAAGCAGGGATCAATCCCAGGACGCTGGGATCACGACCTGAGCTGAGGGCAGAGGCTTAACCCACTGAGCTGTATTTTTAATATTTCTACAAGTAATTGGAAAATAAATTTTCTCTCCATAATTATTTTTCCTAATATAATCACACAAGGTACATTAACCATGTCTATAAAGTCCCCGGTAAACCTCTGCATAAAGGGCAGAGCCTTGTTCTTAGAAGAGCAGATTCAAAAGTTACCACATCTAGGTTCAAATACCATATGTGACACTGATTAGCCGTTTTTTAATCTAGAACAAGAATTTAAGTTTCCTGCTTCTCCATTTTCTTGGGAAAATAAAATTACTTAACAGGATCAATATAATGAAGAATAAGTAATTATATGTACAAAAGCACCTGGATTAATGTCTGACATACTGATCACTCAGTAAACATTAGAGAGTATTATTATGATTTCACTATTTTTATAACATGTCTAACCCCAAAAGATTCTCTTTGTTCTTGTTTACCTCTGGTAAATAACTCACATGCCTCATATCTGAAAAGTGTGTCAAGGATTAATAGTTATCCCTTCATAGTGAATAAATCCTGAAAAGTAAATCTGAAAAGTGTGTCAAGGATTAATAGTTATCCCTTCATCATGAATAAATCCCTTGGTTGATAATATAAAATATGCCTTTAATGTGCAGTTGAGGGTTTCAGATCACACCTGTGAAATTTTCAACTATAGCTGACTCTTTAAGCTGAAACTTGCAGGAATTAATGAAAATGGTTTCTTGTTGTAATACAGAAAAAAAAATACTTTCACTCATTCCTTCACTTGCTCATAAAGTTGGGTTGCCAGATTTAGCAAGTAAAATTAAAGACCATCCAATTTAATTTAAATTTCAGATAATATATTTTTTAGTACAAGAACACCCCATGTAATGACATACTTATAGTGGAAAATTTTTATCTAAAATTCAAATTTAACTAGTATCTTGGAATGATCTAAAATCTTCCAGACACATCAAAAACATTTTTAAGAGGGAAATTTATAGGGATATAGGCCAACTTCCAGAAAGAAAGAAAAAAGCCCTTAAATAATCAATCTAACCTTATACCTAAAGGAACTAAAAAAAGAAAAAGATCAGAATAAAGATCAGAATGGAAATAAATGAAATAGAAATTAAAAGAAAATAAAGATCAATAAAACCAAGAGCTGGTTCCTTGAAAAGGCACATAAAAAAGGGTAAACCTTTAGACTCATCAAGAAAAAAAAAAAAAAGAAGAGAGCGAGAGAGAGGACCCAAATTTTTAAAAAATCAAAAATGAAAGAGAAGTTAGAACTGACATCACAGAACAAAGGACTATAAGAGACTACTGTGAAAAATTATATGCCAATGACCTGGACAATCTAGAAGAGGTGGTTAAACTCCTAGAAAGGTACAGTCTTCCAAAACTGAATCAAGAAAAAATGAATATCGAACAGGTTTGTTACCAGTAACAAAACTGACTCATTAATCAAAAAACTCCCAACAAACATAAGTCCAAGACCAGATGGAGAATTTATCTGTGAATCCCAAACATAAAGAAGAGTTAATTCCCATTCTCCTCAAACAATTCCAAAAAAAA
>PISX010020544.1:0-35570 GCA_004024625.1 Mellivora capensis | reverse complement strand
CCCTAGCCTTTGGTACTGTCTCTTGTTCTTTTTTTTGTGGTGAGTTTTTCCGCCTTGTCATTTTTTCCAGATAAGATTATATGAAGGAGCAAATAAAATACTAAAAGGGTGGCAAAGACCCTAGGAAAATGCCCTTTAATGAAAAAATTGAATTAACTGCAAGACTAAAGAATCATGGGGAGAAAGCCATGAATTCCGCGCTTTGCTTTCTCCTCCTCTGGAGTTCCGCTGCTCTCCTTGTTAAGTGAACTTGGTCTTGGCTGGATTTCTTTTGATCTTCTGGGGGAGGGGCCTGTTGTGATTCTCAAGTGTCTTTGCCCGAGGCAGAGCTGCACCGCCCTTACTAGGGGCCTGGCTGAGTAATCCGCTCGGTTTCGCTTTCGGGAGCTTTTGTTCCCTGAGCGCTTTCCGTAGAGTCCGGAGGACGGGAATGAAAATGGCGGCCTCCTAGTCTCCGGCCCGGAAGAGCTGAGATTCGGGGCTCCACTCCTCAGAGAAAAGCCCCAGCTACTCCCATCTCCCTCGCCTCTGCCCGCGCTCCGAGCTCACCCAGCCTGCGACCGGTTCAAGGTAACCCCAAGCTGAGAGCTCACTCCTAGGCTCTGTCTCTGTGGCCGGCTTCCCACTCCGATACCTGCTAGCTCTGCGACACTCAGACACCCCCGATCCTTCTGTGACCCTGCGGGACCTGGGGCCACGCTGACCCCGCGTGGGCTTCACCCCAGTTTAGCCTCTGGAGCGATGTCCCTCCGTGGAGCAGACTTTTAAAAGTCCCGATTTAGTGCTCCGTTGCTCCGCCGCTTGCCGCGAGCCGTCCCCTCCCCCGCGGTCTATCCTCCCGTCGCTTTTGATTCACTTCTCCGCTGGTCCTACCTTCCAGAAAGTGACCGATTTTCTGTTTCCAGAATTGCTGTTTTTCCTCTCTTTGATCTCCCGTTGGATTTGTAGGTGTTCACAATGGTTTGATAAGCTATCTAGCTGATCTCCTGCTACCTGATGTCGTCTCAGCTGCTACTTCTCCGCCATCTTGGGGGCTGGCCTCACTTTTTTGCCTTTTGCACTTTAAGTCATTTCTTTATTTTTTTAATATCTTATTTTTAAGTGATCAATCATTTCTGCACCCAACATGGGGCTCAAACTCACAACCCCAAGATCAAGAGTCACACGCTGTACCAACTGAGCCATACAGATGCCCCTTTTAAGTAATTTCTTAATGTTAATTTTAACTGGATTTCGGGAATTGGTACTGATACCATTTACCGCGACAGACTCCAAGTTCTTTTCCCAGAATAAGCTATCAGTCCAACTAGCAAGTGAAGTTGTTAACCAGTTTACTTTTAACATTTTTCTTTAGGTGAATAATTTGGTCAAATCCACTTTAGATGTTTATGGTAAGATCAATTTTTTGGTAAACAATGGAGGAGGCCAGTTCACGTCTCCTGCAGAACAGATCAGTGCCAAGGGATGGCATGCTGTGATTGAGACCAACCTGACGGGCACCTTCTACATGTGCAAAGCAGGTGAGTATGATCAATAACCCAAAAAGGCAAGGTGTCTTTATTTAAAGATCAAAGAGAATCTTTTTTTTTCTTTAAAGATTTTATTTATTTATTAGGGAGAGAACGTGCACATAAGCAGGGGGAGTGGAAATAGAGAAGCAGGCTACCCCTGAGCAGGAAGCCCGATACTGGACTTAATCCTGGGACCCTGAGATCATGACCTAAGCAGAGGGTTAACCCACCGAGCCACCTAGGTGCCCCTAGATAATAGAGAATCTTCCAAGAGAATTGTTGGGGGCTTAGAAACTCCGTGTCAGCTGTAATGATTCCCCTGATTTATTTGCATACAACACAGAAATGTAAATTACTACATTTCTGAATAGTAGTTTGGCAATATTTGTAAAATATGGGTATGGTTTGATCTTATAATTTTATTTCTAGGAATTTATCATGAGAAAATTATTAAGAATCTGTACAAAGATATAGTTACAAAGTTGTTCCTAAAATTTAAAAAAAATAAACTCTCACAGTTAGCTTTAAAGAAGTGAATCTGTTTAATCTGTTGTAACTTGTCAGATCTTCAGGGAGAATGCCAGAGTCCACATCCTTTCTGACTAACAACTAATTAGCATGCATGTAGATATTTGGATTGAAAGTTATATTTCATAGGTGGTGATATTCAACTCCTGACATTGAGTAATTCAAGGGTTTTGTTAAAAATGATCAAAGACATTTTTATGATGAAAACCACAGAACAGGTAGAATTCCAAGCCAAAGGGTCTTCACCCTAATATGGATTAGGCTTTATATTCTTAATATCTCTTAAGTCAAAATCTTGCAGACATTTCTAGCTTTCAACTTTATCTAACTAGTAATATAAAGCTTTATATTCATTATGGCTGGCTGTTTCAGTGTAGAGACCATTGCAAAAACAGGAACTTATATAAGATAATTTGTTTCTCCCTCACAGAAAAAGTCTAGGTGGATAATTAGGTATAACGTGGTAGTTCCATAATCATTAAGGACAGTGATGTTGTGATTTGTATTGAGTATATATTTTGGTCTGTCTCTAGTTCCTGGTTCATAGCTCCTAAGGCTCTTGGAATTTCCTGAGCAATAAGAGCAATGGGAGAATCTTTCCTTCTAATACTTGGTCTCTTGTCTTAATTCCTGAAAAAAGCTTCAGGGCCACACAGGTGAAATGGGTGCCTTTTATTCATAACAAGTCCTGTTCTACCACAGCTGAGTTTATGTTAATGAGGTGACTTTCGGAAATCCCCTAAAAATGGGGGTAGGCTAGATGGTAGGGAAGCAACCTGGATGAGAGTTGAAACTTCAGTGTCCTCTCTAATTTCTGGGCAGAGGAGAGGGATTGAAGGTTGAATCAATTACCAGTTGAATTAGTCAGGACTACATAATGATGCCTCCTTAAAAACATAAAAGGACAGGGTTGGTAAATCAAACACTTTTATGTGACACCTGCCAGTCTCAGACTGCACAGAGACAGAAGCTCCTATGTTCAGGACATTGCCCTATGTATTTCTTCATCTACCTACTGATTGATATCCCCTAACAATCTTTTATAACAAATTAACCTGGTGAGGAAACTAGTTTCTTGAGTTCTATGAGCCACAATAACAAGTTAAGCAAACCCAAGGCAAGGTTCATGGGAACCTCTGTTATACAGCCCATTGGTTAGAAGTCTATGTAACAAGCTGGACTTGTGATTGGCATCTGAGACTGCCTCACATTTCTTTTCTTTTCTTTCTTTTTTTTTTTTTTTAAGATTTTATTTATTTATTTGACAGAGATTACAAGTAGGCAAGAGAGGCAGGCAGGGAGAGAGAGGAGGAAGCAGGCTCTCCGCAGAGCAGAAAGCCCGATGTGGGGCTCGATCCCAGGACCCTGGGATCATGACCTGAGCCGAAAGCAGAGGCTTTAACCCACTGAGCCACCCAGACGCCCCTACCTCACATTTCTTAAAGAAATATTCCCATGACAGCTCTGGAGATGTCAGGGAAAAAACACAAAGATGATTTGAGTTCTTTTTTTTTTTTTTTTTAAGATTTTATTTATTTATTTTTTTGACAGAGTCACAAAGAGAGGGGGAACACAAGCAGGAGAAATGGGAGAGGGAGAAGCATGCTTCCCACTGAGCAGGGAGCTCGATGTGGGACTCGATTCCAGGACCCTGAGATCATGACCTTAGCCAAAGGCAGACATTTAATGATGAGCCACCCAGGTGCTCCTGATTTCAGAGTTCTAACATAGAGTACTATTTAAGCAGAAGCATAAAGTCTGTGTAGGGTAATTTAAATAAATTTATATCTTTTTATTTTTTGTAGGTTTTTGGTCTTTTTTTTTTTTTTTAGATATTTGATATGGCATATAGTTCTTTATTTTCATTTCCAAACTTTTCTGGGCTATTCATGACCTTTTTCTTTCTTTCTTTTTTTTTTTAAAGATTTTATTTATTTTTTTGACAGAGAGCAAGAGAGGGAACATTGCAACAGGGGCAGAGGGAGAAGCAGGCTCCCCGCTGAGCAGGGAGCCTGATGTGGAGCTTGTTCCTAGGACCCTGGGATCATAACCTGAGCTAAAGGGAGATGCTTAACCTACTGAGCCACCCAGGCACCCCCCTCTTTTATTCTTTCAGATGAATTTTATATTCAGATTTTTCCCTCAAAAATCCTGGTGGGGAATTTGATTGGAATTGTGTTCAACCTGTCAATAATTTGACAATATGTTGAAATATTATCTCTTCACCATGGCACATCTTTCTATTAATGGATTCTTATTTTATATTTTTTGGCAAAGGTCTGTGGTTTTCATCATGTAAATCTTTTTTAAGTAAGCTCCATGCTGGTCATGGAGCCCAACACAGGGCTTGAATTCATGACCCTGAGATCAAGACCTGAACCAAAATCAAGAGTCAGATGTTTAACTGACTGGGCCACCCAGGAGCCCCTCTCATATTTGTTTACTAAGGTTATACCTAGATATTTTGGATGATTCCTTCTAAGGATTTTTCTTTTTTAAGATCTTTAAAAGTATTTTATTTATTTATCTGAGAAAGACAGGAAGAGCACGAGCAGAGGAAGGGCCAGAAGGAGAGGGAAAAGCAGACTCCCCGCTGAGCGGGGTGCCTGATGCAATGCTTGATCCCAGGATCCTGGGATTGTGACCTGAGCTGAAAGCAGATTCTCAACTGACTGAGCCACCTGGGTACTCTGACACCTGCTATTTTGAATGGGCTTTTTTCCCAATTATTTTCAGCTGGATTATTGTTGGTTTATGGAAGAACTGCTTTTTCAAGTTCATCTTATAGCTTTATCTAGTAATTTGTAGCTTTATCTAACAGGTTTTGAAATTAGTCTTTCGGGTGTTTTAGCTACACAATCATGTTGTCTAAAAATAAATAATGTATTTCATTGAGTCAGAGATACAGTCACTGTATCTTTGGTGAAATGCACCATCACTTTATATACTACTAAGTACAAACAGCGTTATTTGTATCTTAAGAAGCCACCAACTGTAAAAGCATATCCCAGTTTCAACAATTTTCAAAATAATATGAAAGAATTGTCTTAGAGTCCAAAAATACTATATTTTATGTCTTCTTTTCTAGGGGCTTTACCTCCTTTTTCTGTCATCTAGTATGAATTGGTAGGAACTCAACTGGAAAGCTTTAAGTAATAATGGGGTACCATTCTTATTTTTGTCTAAGCTCTTAAAAGGAATGGGTCTTTCTTTGTTCCCTGGCCTTTACATTCTAAAAATTAGATTTCTATTGAAGTGAGTCTTGAGGGTACACATCTGACATGGTCTTGATTTGTATGAATAGAGTTGATGGCTAAATATCAAATGGGGCCTCAAAAAAGGATAAAATACTGAAAGAATGAGGGATGCCTGGTGGCTTTGTCAGTTGAGGGTCTGACTCTTGATTTCAGCTCAGGTCATGAGCTCTCATGAGATCAAGTCCTGTGTAGGGTTCTGCACTGGGTATAGAACCTGCTTAAGATTCTCTCTTCATCTCCTTCCACCCTCCCCCCCAACCCCTGCTCCTACTCTCTCCCCCTAAAAAAAAAAAACCCACCAAAATTGAAAAGAAAATACTTAAAGAATTAAGTTAACAAAAGAAGGATAAGACTTGTATCTAAAAACTATAAAACATTGATGACAGAAGTGAAAGATCAGAATAAATGGAAAAACATTCAGTATTTTTGAATTGGAAGGCTTGATATGGTTAAGATGGTAGTTTTTCCCAAATTGGTATGTAGGTTCAATGGCAATCCCAATTATTTTTGCAGAAATTGGCAAGCAGATCCTAAAACACATGTGGAAGTGCAAAGGACTCAGCCAAAACAGTTTTGCAAACCGGGAAGTTGGGGGACTTGTGATTTCAAGACAATGTGGTACTGGCATAGGGACAGATGAATAGATATTTTGGACAAATTTGAAAGTCTAGAAATAAACCCTTATAGTTGTGATCAATCCCTTATATTTATGATTTTTGCCAAGGGGGCCAGGGTAATTCTATGGGGAAATGATAGTCTTTTCAGCAGATGGTCCCGGACAATTGGATATCCACATGCAAGAAGACCCTTCCCTCATACCATAAGTAAAAGTTAACCAAAAGTACAAAATGGACCATGGACCTAAGTGCAAATAGTAAAATTTTGCAACTTTTGGAAACAAAGGACAAAATCTTCATGACCTTGGCTTAGGCAAAGAGTCCTGAGATATGCCATCTAGAATACCATGTATAGAGTAAAAAAATTGATAAACTTGACTTAATCAAACTTAAATATGTTTGCACTTCAAAAGACAACATTAAGAAAATGAAAAGATAAACCAGACTAAGGGAAATCACATATCTGATAAAGGACTTGAATCCAGAACATAAAAAGAGCTCTTATAATTCAGTATTAAGAAAACAAACCAATTAAAAAATAAGCAAAATATTTGAATAGATATTTTACCAAAGAAGATAAATGAATGGCTAATAAGTACATCAGAATATTGTCAACACTATCAGTCATTCGGGACATGCAGATGAAAACCTCAGTGAAATATCACTTCGTACCCACTAGAATGGTTATAATAAAAAAGTTAGGCAATAATAGCATGAAGAAACTGGAACCCTCCTGCATTTCTGGTAGAAATGTAAAATAGTAGAGACACTAGAAAATAGTTTGGGCGTTTCTTAAAAAGTTAAACATACAGTTACCATATGACGGAGCAGTTCCATTCCTAAGCATCTACCCAAGAGAAATAAAAACATATGTCTACCCAACAGTTTGCATTCTTCATCCCCCACCAGTGGAAACAATTCAAATGTTCATCCTCTGGTGAATAGGTAAATGAAATATGGCCTATCTATTCACTGGAATACTATTCGGCAATAAAAATTAACTGTTGAAACATGTTACCCTGTGGATGAACCTTACAGATATTATTCTAAGTAAAAGAAGCCAGACACAAAAGACCACATATGGTGTGATTTCATTTATGTGAAATGTCCAGAAAAGATAAATTTATATAAATGGAAAATAGATGAGGGTTTGCGTGGGGATGGCTTGGGCTGCAGATGGACACAAAGCAATGTTTTTGGGGGTGATGGAATGTTCTAAAACTGGATTGTGATAGTGGTTGCATGACTGTATATTTATTAAAAATCATTAAATTGTACACAAAGTGGATGAGTTTCATGATATATAATTATATTCAGTCAGGCTTTAAAAAAAAGGAATTGTAAATTTAAGAAAAATTTAAGATTTTATTTATTTATTTGGCAGGGAGAGAGATCACAAGTAGGCAGAGAGGCAGGTGGAGAGAGAGGGGCTAGTAGGTTCCCTGGTGAGCAGAGAGCCTGATGCAGGGCTGAGCCAAAGGCAGAGGCTTAACCCACTGAACCACCCAGGTACCCTGAAATTAAAAATTTTTAAATAGCAAGCGAGATGGTGGGACAGTGAGTGAGAAGAGAGTCAGGACGCTATTTCATTTGATTATCATTGGCTGTTTCCTGCAGTTTACAACTCCTGGATGAAAGAGCATGGAGGATCTATTGTCAATATTATTATCCTTACTAGAAACGGATTTCCTGGATTTGCGTAAGCATACTTTATATATATATATATATATATATATATATATATATACATTTTTTTCCCTATGTCTTTGGGTTTTGTCCTCTGAATGGGGGGAGTGGGGTGGAGAAAATTTCATAAGTCACAATCCTGAATCCTGTAATGAGTTTCAGTCACAATACTTAACATTGCCCTTTATTTGAACTTCAAAAATGTACTTGCAAAACATTCCTACGCGTATTAGACTTCCCAGATTTACCAGAAAATAGAAACAGGAGGCCCCATTAAATTTTATATTTTGTCTATCCCAAATATTGCATGGGGCATATTTATGCTAAAATATTTTGTTGTTTATCTGAAATTCAAATTTAACTGAATGTCCTCTATTTTATCCAGTAACCCTAATCCAGATGTCACTAAACTGGTCATCAATGTCTGAAGATATTTTTATTTTTTAACATGTGGAAATGAAATAAATTTAGATTAATTTAGATTTGAATACTGTGAATATGTATCTTCAATTTTAGACAGAACTGCTAAATTGTTACTCCGTAATGGAGTTTGACATGTTTGACTCTTACTCTGATTTTGGTAAATTTCTATGTTGGAAATAGATTAAAAAAAAAAAAAGTCAATCAGTGAACTAACTTAGCCTACTGGTTCAGTAGAGTCTTAATAATCTAAAAGGGCATCCACATAGAACAAAGAGAAAAAGTGTGCCAGGAAGCTACTTGAAAACCACATGCTTAGTAGTTAAAAAATCTGGTTTACAAAAAATTCATTTTGTATTTCTTTTGTATCTATTTCATTTTGATTTCTTTTGTATCTTTTATAAGTTCTGATTCCTTCCATTTTTTTGATTAAAAATTTTTTAAAGATTTTACAACATAGAACATTTCTTTTTATGAAATAGACCTATCCTAGTGTTATAAAAACAAAGCATGCTAGTTTTTACATATGTATAAAACTGCATAAGGTACAAAGTTGAGTGCTCTGAATCTTCTCATTCCAGAGATAGCCTGTTAACCAAGTAAGACAGTGACCTGACTTCCTTTATTAGTAATATGTAATCTGTAATGTGCAGGGTGATATTTTGGCACTGCATGAATATACTGTTTGCCATTGTGATTTTTGTGACCATCGTTGATTCTTACCCGAATCACTTACTACATTAGGATTCGGAAGATATTGATTTTCCTGATTTCATAATTGCTTCTGTATTAATTAGCTGATATTCTTCTGTAAAATGACTTTTCTGCAACAGCCATTCCTTCTTTCTCTCTGTATTTATTATTATTATTATTATTAAATTTTTTGGTCTACCACTATTAGGGACTTACAGATTTCTTTTCAAATTCCTTTATTCAAATGCATGTACTATCTCATACTTAGTAGAAATTTGTATTGTTTCAACATTTTGCATTACAAATAATTCTGCAGTGAATAACAGTGTACATGGTTGTTTCATATTTGTGGAGTTATGTCTTCAGGGTACATCCTGAAAGTTGGATTGCTGGGTGAAGGTGAAGGGTAAATGCATACTTTTAGGTATTTCCAGCCAACAAAGTATGAGAGTACATGTTCCCTAGAGGCTGACCCAAAATGTGTGTTGTCAACTTCTGGACAGCTCTTATGGCCAAGAAATGGTATTCTCTGTGGAGCATCTTTGGAGTTGTTGAAAAGCTATCTGATGGGGCGCCTGGGTGGCTCAGTGGGTTAAGCCTCTGCCTTTGGCTTGGGTCATGATCTCAGGGTCCTGGGATCAAGACCCGTGTCGGGCTCTCTGCTCAGCTGGGAGCCTGCTCCCCCTACTCGCCCCCGCCTGCCTTTCTGCCTGTTTGTTACCTCTGTCAAATAAATAAATAAAATCTTTAAAAAAAAAAAAAAAGGCTATCTGGATATCTTGTGTATATGTTTGAGTCCTATTGCTGCGTTGGCACATTTTTCTTAATACTGTCTAAGGCTAGTCTATTTTCTATTACATCTTTGCAGGGGAGTTTAGTCTGAGCTGCTGATCTTTTTTTAATTTTTTAAATTTTTTAAAGATTTTATTTATTTATTTATTTATTTATTTGATAGAGATCACAAGTAGTCACAGAGGCAGGCAGAGAGAGAGGAGGAAGCAGGCTCCCCGCTGAGCAGAGAGCCTGATGTGGGGCTCGATCCCAGGACCCTGGGATCATGACCTGAGCCGAAGGCAGAGGCTTTAACCCACTGAGCCGCCCAGGTGCCCCTTAATTTTAATTAATAAATAATTATAAGGGCAAAAGATAGGTCAAAAAAGCAACTCATGTCTCCCATGGACAGTTTGTAACTCCAATGCCCATCAGTGGGTGAATGACTAAACACACTGTGGTATATCTGTATAACAGACTACTAGTTGGAAATAAGAGGTAATGAACTCTTAACTCATGCAACAACATGGATGAATCTCAAAATAATTTTTCCTTTTTTAAAAGTTATGTTGTCTTAATCACCATGTAGTACATCATTAGTTTTTGATATAGTGTTCCATGTTTTCGTATAACATTTACTGTTTTTGTATAACACCCAGTACTCATTGTAATGTGTGCCCTCCTTAATGCCCATCACTGGGCTAACCCACCCCCCTGCTCCCCTCCCCTCTAAAACCCTCAGTTTGTTTCCTGGAGTCCATAGTCTCTCACGGTTTGCCTACCGCTGGATTTTCCCCCCTTCATTTTTTTCCTTCCTTCTCCTAATGTCCTCCATGCTATTCCTTATGTCCCACAAATAAGTGAAACCATATGGTAATTGTCTTCTTCTGTTTGACTTATTTTACTTAGCCAATCTCCTCCAGTTCCATCCATTTCAGTGCAAATGGTGGGTATTCATCTTTTCTGATTGCTGAGTAATATTCCATTATATTTATGTATAAATAATCTTTATCCATTCGTCTGTTGAAGGTCATCTTGGTTCCTTCTACAGTTTGGCTATTGTGACCATTGCAACTATGAACATTGGGGTGCATGTGGCCCTTCTTTTCACTACATCTGTATCTTTGGAGATAAATACTCAGTAGTGCAGTTGCTGGGTCATAGGATGGCTCTATTTTTAACTTTTTGAGGAACTTCCATACTCTTTTCCAAAGTGGCTGCACCAACTTGCATTCCCTTTCTCTACATCCTCTTCAACATTTGTTATTTCTTGCCTTGTCAATTTTTGCCATTCTAACTGATATAAGGTATATTTCAATGTGGTTTTGATTTGCATTTCCCTGATGGCTAATGACATTGAGCATTTTTTCATGTGTTTGTTAGCCATTCTTTTGTCTTTGGAGAAGTGTCCGCTCATGTCTTCTGCCCATTTTTTGACTTGATTATTTGTTTTTTTGGGTGTTGAGTTTGAGAAGTTCTTTATAGATCTTGGATAACAGCCCTTTATCTGTAGTGTTATCTGTGAATATCTTCTCCCATTCCGTGGGTTGCCTCTTTGTTTTGTTGACGGTTTCCTTTGCTGTGCAGAAGCTTTTGATCTTGATGAAGTCCCAAAAGTTCATTTTCGCTTTTGTTTCCCTTGCCTTTGGAGACCTGTCTTGAAAGAAGTAGCTGTGGCTGATGTCGAAGGGGTTACTGCTTATGTTCTCCTCTAGGATTTTGATAGATTTCTGCCTCACATTGAGGTCTTTCATCCATTTAGAGTTTATCTTTGTGTATGGTCTAAGAGAATGGTCAAGTTTCATTCTTTTGTATATAGCTGCCCAATTTTCTCAGCACCATTTATTGAAGAGACTGTCTTTTTTCTGTTGGATATTTTCTCTTCTTTGTTGAAGATTGTTTTACCATAGAGTTACAGGTCCATATCTGGGCTCTCTATTCTGTTCCATTGATCTATGTGTCTGTTTTTGTGCCCGTACCATGCTGTCTGGGTGATCACGGCTTTGTAATATAGCTTGAAATCAGGCAACATGATGCCCCCAGCACTTCTTTTTTTTTTTTCTTTTTCAACATTTCCTTGGTGGTTCAGGGTCTTTTTTGGTTCCATACAAATTTTAGGATTGTTTGTTTCAGGACTTAGAAAAATGCCATTGGTGTTTTGATCAGGATGACGTTGAAAGTATAGATTGCTCTGGGCAGCATAGATATTTTAACAATGTTTATTCTTCTGGTCCATGAGTATGGAATGTTTTTCCATCTTTTTGTGTCTTCAATTCCTTTCATGAGTGTTCTGTAGTTCCTTGAGTACAGATCCTTCACCTCTTTGGTTAGGTTTATTCCAAGGTATCTTACGGTTTTTGGTGCTATTGTAAATGGAATCAGTTCCCTAATTCTCTTTCTTCTGTCTCTTTGTTGGTGTATAGAAATGCAACAGATTTCTGTGCATTGATTTTGTATCCTGCCACATTACTGAATTGCTGTATGAGTTCTAGTAATTTGGGAGTGGACCACATAAAGTATCATGTCATCTGCAAAGAGAAGGAATTCGATTTGGATACCTTTCATTTCTTTTGTTTTCTAATTGCTTTTGCTAGGACTTCTGGTAGTATGTTTAACAATAGTGGCAAGAGTGGGCATCCTTGTCACGTTCCTGATCTTAAGGGGAAGGCTCTCAGCTTTTCTCCATCAAGAATGATTTTCACTGTGGGCTTTTCATAGATGGTTTTTATGAAATTGAAGAATCTTCCTTCTGTCTCTACACTCTGAAGAGTCTTAATCAGGAAAGGATGCTGTATTTTGTCAAATACTTTTTCTATATCAATTGAGAGGACTATATGGTTCTTAACTCTTCTCTTATTAATGTGTTCTATCACACTGATTTGCGAACATTGAAACACCTTGCATCCCAGGGATAAATCCCACCTGGTTATGATGGATAATCCTTTTAATGTACTGTTGGATCCTAATGGGTAGGAGCTTGTTGAGAATTTTGGCATCCAAATTCATCAGGAATATTGTTCTGTAATTCTCCTTTTAATAGGGTCTTTGCCTGGTTTTGGGATCAAGGTAATGCTGGCCTGACAGAATGAGTTTGGAAGTTTTTCTTCTGTTTGTATTTTTTGAAAGAGCTTCAGGAGAATAGGTATTATTTCTTCTTTGAATGTTTGGTAGAATCCTCCAGGGACTCCATCAGGCCCTGGGCTCTTGTTTTTTAGGAGGTTTTTGATCACTGCTTCAATATCATTACTGGGTATTGAGTCTATTCAGGTTGTCAGTTTCTCCCTATTACAGTGTTGGTAGTTTATAGGTTTCCAGGAAGACATCCACTTCTTCCAGGTTCCTTAATTTATTGGCATTTAGTCATTGATAATAATTCTAATAATTGTTTCTGTTTCCTTGGTGTTAGTTATGATCTCTCCCCTTTCATTCATGGTTTTATTAATTTGGGTTCTTTCTCTTTTCTTTTGGATAAGTCTGGCCCATGGTTTATCAGTCTTATTAATTCTTTTTTTTTTTTAAGATTTTATTTATTTATTTGACAGACAGATCTCAAGTAGGCAGAGAGGCAGGCAGAGACAGAGAGGAGGAAGCAGGCTCCCTGCTGGGCAAAGAGCCCGATGTGGGGCTAGATCCCAGGACCCTGAGATCATGACCTGAGCCGAAGGCAGAGGCTTAACCCACTGAGCCACCCAGGCGCCCCGATCAGTCTTATTAATTCTTTCAAGGAACCAGCTTCTAGTTTCGTTGATCTGCTCTACTATATTTCAGGTTTCTAATTCATTGATGTTTGCTCTAATCTTTTTAAGTTTTTTTTTGTTTGTTTTGTTTTGTTTTGTTTTTTGACAGACAGAGATCACAAGTAGACAGAGAGGCAGGCAGAGAGAGAGGAGGAAGCAGGCTCCCTTCTGAGCAGAGAGCCCGATGCAGGGCTGGATCCCAGGATCCTGGGATCATGACCTGAGTTGAAGGCAGAGGCTTTAACCCACTGAGCCACCCAGGTGCCCTGTTTGCTCTAATCTTAATTATTTCTCTTCTCGTGCATGGCTTAGGCTTTATTTGTTGTTCTTTTTCCAGTTCCTTAAGGTGTAAAGTTAATTTGTGTATATGGGGCTTTTCTATTTTTTTGAGTGAGGCTTGGATGGCTATGTATTTCCCCCTTAGGATCACCTTTGCAGTATCCCATAGGTTTTGTACTGATGTGTTTTCATTCTCATTGATTTCCACAAATTATGTTCTTCTTTGATTTCCTGGTTGATCTAAACATTCTTAAGCAGGATGATCTTTAGCTTTCAAGTGTTTAAATTTCTTCCAAACTTCTTCTTATGATTGAGTTCCAGTTTCAAAGCATTATGGTCTGAGAAAATTCAGGGAATAATCTCAATCTTTGGTATTGGTTGGTACCTGATTTGTGTCCACGTATGTGGTTTATTCTGGAGAAAATTCCATGTGTGTTTGAGAAGAATAAGTATCCTGATATTTTAAGGTGAAATGTCCTGTAGTATATCTATGAGGTCCATCTGGTCCAGTGTGACATTCAAAGCTCTTCTTTCTTTCTTGATTTTCTGCTTAGATGATCTATTGCCGAGAATGGAGTGTTGAGGTCTCTTATGTAGTGGCTGCTCCCATGTTGGGGGCATAAATATTTACAATTGTTAGATCCTCTTGTTGAACAGACCCTTTAAGAATGATATAGTGTCCTTCTCTATCTCTAACTACAGTCTTTAGCTTAAAATCTAATTTTTCTGATATGAGAATTGCTACCCCAGCTTTCTTTTGAGGTCTGTTATTATGAACAGTGGTTCTCTATCCCTTCATCTTCAGTCTGGATGTATCTTTAGGTTCAAAATGAGTCTCTTTTAGACACATAGGTATGAGTCATGTCTTTTTATCCAGTCTGCAACCCTGTGCCATTTCATGGGAACGTATAGGCCATTCATATTAAGAGTGATTATTGAAAGATACGATTTTATTGTCATGTTACCTGTGAAGCTTTTTTCTCTATATTGCCTCTGTAAATTCCTGTTCTATATCACTGTTGGGGTTTTTCTTCTTTTATAGAACCCCCCTTAATATTTCTTATAGGGCTGGCTTTGTGGTCATATATTCTTTCAGTTTCTGCCATTCTTGGAAGCTCTTTGTCTCTGCATCCATTCTGAATGACAGCCTTGCTGGATAAAGTATCCTTGCATTCATGTTTTTCTCATTTAGTACCCTGAATATGTCTTGACTTTTTGGCTTGCCAGGTCTCTGTGGACAGGTCTGATGTTATTCTGATGTTCCTCTCTCTGTACATAAGAAATCTCTTCCCCCCTTGCCACTTTCAAGATTGTTTCCTTGGATCTAGGATTTGCAAATTGTACTATTGTATGCTAGGGCATTGATCTGTTCTCATTAATCTTGGGTCCTCTCGCTTCTTGGACTTGAATGCTTATTTCCTTCCCCAGATTAGGGAAGTTCTCAGATGCGATTTGCTCAAATATATTTTCTAGATCTCTCTCGCTCTCGCTCTCCACCCCCTCAGGGATCCCAATAATTCTGATATTGGAATGTTTCATTGAGTCCCTAATCTCTCTCAGTTTGATTCCTTGGGCTTTAACTTGTTTTTCCCATCCTGCCCTCAGTTTCCTTCTTTTCTATCATCTTATCCTCTAGCTCACTAATTCATTCTTCTTGTTTACCCTGGCAGTCAGACTATCCAGTTTAGACTGCATTTTATTCATAGCATTTTTAAGTTTGGCCTGATTAGATTTCATTTTTGCCCTTAGAGATTCTATATTGTTGTTAATATTTTTCTCAAGTCTAGATTTCGCCTTGTAATTGTTACTCTGAAGTCTATTTCTGACATCTTGATTATATCCATATCTATTAGCTCTGTGGCAGAGGCCATATTCTCTGATTCTTTCCTTTGTTGGGGGTTCCTTCTCTTAGTCATTCTGTTGAGGGGTGGTTGAGGGAATGTACAGAGTACAAATTATTGACCACAACCCAAGCAAGATGTATCTGCTTTATAGGGAACTTAGGGTTGTTCACCTCTTATTCTTCCAGCCTATCTTCTGGGGGAGGGGCCTGCCACACTGTTACTGAGGCAACCCTGTTTGGGCAGAGTTGCCCTGCCCCCCTGTGGGGGGAGAGAGGTGGGCTCAGTGAAAGCTGGTTGGCAGGGGGGGCGGGTTGGTTCTCTGGTAGCTTTATGCATCTCTTCTGAGAGTCAGAACAGAAGTGACCATATCCAAACCTTTGTTCCAGAACAATGAGATTGCAGTCTGCTCTTCAATGAGCTCTCCAGGCCACACTGTCTCTGTTTCTGTCTGTGCTGCTAAAAACTGCAGCGTCCTACATTGCAGGCTACACAGCAGCACTCCCAGCCCTCATTCCCAGGGCCAGACTCTGCCCTTTGTGCTTCTAAAACTGCAAGCTGCACCCCAGTTCACACATGTACCCCTGTAGCTCCAGGTTTCAGTCTGGTAGGCTGCCCTAAAGTCCTTTCTCCGTGGCTACCAGTCTGTGAGTCTGTGCCCGGTCCCCAGTGTGGGAGGCTTTTGCTTTCCTGGTACAAGATTATGGAGGTTTCCTCCTCCATCCATTTATCTTCCGATATCTGCCTGCAGAATCACGGCTTCCCACTTCATACCTTGAGATCATCCACTGCAGATATGCTGTTCGTAGAGATCCAGATATATCTTCTTACATCTGAGGCTGATTTCTTAAGTGTTCAGAATGATCTGGTAGATAGCCAGCTCAATTCAGGGGACCGGTTGAAATAGGGTCCCCTACTCCGCCATCTTTTCTCCTCCCTCAAAATAATTATTCTGAGTGAAAGAGGCCCAATGAAAAAGAGCATATTATGTGTTTAAGTTGTGGAAGCATTGAAAAAATTGGTTGGTGCTATATTCACGGAGAGTCGTGCATCCTTCTGCTTCCTATTTATAAATTAGAGGAAGACAGTGAGGCATTGTGACAACCTTAAGGACAGTTTATCACTCACAGTCTGTTCCAGTACAGATTATAAGAGATTTTAAATCATATCTGATACAGAAACGAGGCCTTCATACTTCAGAAAATTGGTCATTGAAAGAACAGCTGTGAGACCTGTCATGGAAATGGTAACATATAATCTCAGTCAACTCACAGTTCAAATAAATGTCTGTCTCTCTGGGGTTTTCCTTTAGAAGAAGAGTGACTAGGGCAGCACTTAATGTGACATAGTCATCACTCTGAAGCTGAATTGTCCAGTTTCTGTTCTGTTCCAATGGGAACCACTTTCTCTTCCTGGAAAGGGAATCTTCACAAACCCCCATGGCCCATTCAGGCATCTCATCCATCTGGACCTCCCAGGAATGCCCACCAGAATCAAGTCTTTCAGAACACAGGACTGGATAAACTATAAGTCTCTGGATTTGAATGAACTCTTTGCTTTTTTCTTCACAGTTGTCAAAGTTTTTTCTGGTTTTTGGTCTTTCTTGTTGTTTTTTATCTTCAGAGAGAAGCAGATTAGGATGTGCTGTTTTGGGATCCATAGTAACTTCTTTCAGTCCTTGTATCACTTTTAGGAGATCTGAATGCCATGGAGGAAGACTGCATCCTTCTCTCCTTAACTGGAAAGGATGGAGAGCATGGGCCTCAGGCTCCCCTGGTGCACATGCCCTTGACATCCATCAGCAGTTTCACTTCTGACATCACATCCTTTTCTGTCACCTTCTCTGGCAGATCATTGAGTATGGAACTATAATCTCGACATGTTGTTATGTTTGTGTTAAGTTTCTACTGAGTGTCCTTCTCTTCATCTGTGAAGCTTGAGAAAACTGTGTAGGGGAGGAAAAAGAATTTTCCCTCTACCCTTCTGAGTTCTTAGTAGAGACCCCTGCAATAAAAGACTAATTAACAAGACAAAAACAACTTTATTCATATGTATATATCATGTGTATGCGGGAGATACCCAGGGAGAAATGAGTAGCTTTCAAGAGTGGCTTAGAGCTCAGACTGAACCACTATCTTAGTAAAGACAGGGGAGGAAAGATGGAGGCCTCGTAGAGGAGAGTAAATGATTTTTAGGAAAGATGCATTGGCCCCTTGGAAAAATAGGTGGCAGGTATGGTAGCTTGTGACAGAGCGTGTCTGGATGTGATGTCAACTTCTAGTCTTTATACAACTGTGACCACAGGCAGTCTTCCCTGGGTGATGAAACCCTTGGGGAGGGGATTTAGGGTAATTGAGTTCCTTTTGGTGGAATCCAGTCTATATTTAGGCAGATAAGGGGAGTTCAGAGAAAGCTTCTCCCTGCATTTGCTATTTTTCAAGTGCCTACAGCTCAAAATAATATATCAAAGCTGTGTATTTTGGGTGGCATGTCCTGAGCTCCTACTGTCATATTTTGGAGTGGCATATTCTGTTGCCCTGCATCTGCCTCTTGCTCATGTATAACAAACTGGTTCAGATGCTGAAATTCAGTAACTTCTGTCTCTGGTTTTCCACCTCTGTCTCTCAGTTCTAGTGGCTTTCTTTCTTGGGCAGTTATGCCAGCTTCTGAACGTCTGCCACTTGCTTCTTCTTCAGGGGTCGGTCAACATAACTGCTGAGGCTTTTCCTATGATGAGAGGCAGGACCTCATGTGGTGGCCCTGGTGATCAGGGCACTGAGTGCAAGGGGACAAACACCTCTAGGTCCCCCTCACGGAAAAGGGCCAGGGCTTGATTGCATTCCTATGTAAGCATGTTTATTCCTGCCCCTACCTCTTACTTCTGGTGTTGTGGAGAAGCCTGGAAATTTCCATTATCCTTCCAGCTGAGTGTTGCTTTTGGGCTGCTCTTCACATTGGGGGTGGTAGGCAGGGCAAGGGAATATGTTCTATAGATAGACCCAGGACTGCTGGATGCAGTAGCAATGGAAGTTGTGGCCATACTTGATGGTGATGGGGTCGCTTGGGTAATTCTGACAAAGTGGTTGTCTTCTGCCTGGAGTCCCACTAAGGTTACTGTGGCCAACACTGGGACAGAGATGGTTTTCTCCAGAGAGGTTGGGCTCTGTAGGTTCTCTCTAGTGAGAAGTGGATAGGCCCCCAGATCTGACATACTTGATGCCAAGGACCTTATAATTAGAAATTCTAAGCCACAGTGTACCTTGTGCATAAGACCCCATATCGATGCAGACCTAACTATTTTGAACTTTGTATCTGAAAATATATTAAAATTTACTTAAATTTGGGTATGTCTAGAAATTCTATTGATGCTATTTTTAGCCCAATATATGAATTTCTTATGCCTTGTCATCTAAAATTGATTTAAAAGATAACCACACTTGTAACCGCCAAAATAACTAATCCGTTAATTTTTCTACATAATAAAAGATCTTCAAAATATTTCTCTTATGGTCATGGTGTTTAGAAAGATCTTGTGTGGGCTGGTCACACACAATTGACTATTAGATACCTGTGTTTTGGCTTTAACGTTAAAGGACCCACTTCTTTCCCACTGTTCAGACGAAGACTCCAAAAACCAGACTCAATAAGAACATATCTGTGGGGATCTGACAGGCCACTGACATACCTGTCATTTTAGTTAACGAGAGAAACATTCAGTGGAAGCTGATTGGAATTGTTATGCTTTGTCTTTTAAAGGCATTCTGGAGCCGCTAGAGCAGGGGTTTACAACCTCACCAAGTCCTTGGCTATGGAATGGGCTAGCAGTGGAGTAAGGATCAACTGTGTTGCTCCTGTAGGTAAACGTTCCATATGAAGGCTGTTGATAAGTTGTGTTTTTCTGATTCACTTTGTATTGTCGATGGAGGTATTTGTTCATATGCATGCATACTAGGAAACACAGGCTTTTAAAATAGGTAAAATTGGAGAGACTTATGCTTCAATTTACAACTAGACTGTCAAGCAGGTGAAAGGAAGCCAATGATTCTCAGTCTTGACAGTATCTTAGAATTGTCTAGGAAACATTTAAAAAAATATTGAAAGGTAAGCTTGATTCCCTACTATGGAGTTGAGGTGTTGGTATTTTTAAAAGCCACCTAGGAAATTCAAATGCACAATGAAGATTGAGAACCTCTGCTTTAGAGAACGAATATTTGCCAGATTATTTTGTTATTTCTTGGTGTATCATTAATGTTTCTTTAGGAGAGAGAGAAAAAAACTAAGGTCTTATTCAAGTTAAAGATTGATTAGAAGTGAAGAGAAAATGTCTTGGGAACATACTTGAAAACTAGTAAAAGCCAAATCAAAGAATTCCCGAACAATTGAAATTTTATTTATTTATACTGGATTCAAATATTTTATCTGTGGTTTTACCATAATGAAAACCCATGAAACCATTGTATTTTCCATGTTTCACATAACCACAGCCCAGGCTTGTGTTACAAATCAGAGAAGCCTGGTGGAAAACAGAATAGACTCCTCTATCCCCCTTTTCCCGCTTAAGTGCCTCTCTGATCTATTCGTTGAATTATGTTTTTAGAGAACACATCTTTTCAGGAAAAATACAGGGCTTAGATGGTTATTCAGGGAGAAGAGTTCACAAAATGAACATTCATATAATCCACTTGTAATCGTAGTTAACTGTACTTCCTTGATGATATTGAGAAAAATTAATATTAGAAATGTTGACTTTTCTATTAAGCCACTTTTTTTTGGTGTTGGTTGATGACTGCCTTGATGTCTTTGTGATTTTAAAATTTAGTTTTATATACTTCATTTTGTTCTTTTTTTATTCTTAAACATAGGGAGTCATTTATTCCCCAACTGCTGTTGAAAACTATGGCCCATTGGCAAAAAACGTATTTGAAGGGTTCTTTAAGAGAATCCCAGCTAAGCGAATTGGAGTTCCTGAGGAGGTAATGTATATTTCTAACATTGATTCCAATTGCTTTCTTTTATACTTTGTAATATTGTGACATTTGGTGTCCTTTTTATACAATCTGATAGATTATAGAGGCTGACAGAGATGAGTGGTCCCATTGCCACGAGCTCATTTCCCCTACACTTTCTGGCTCTGTGCCTTACACACTCACAGCTCTCTTTATCCAGAACTGAATGCAGTGTGAATGAAGAATAGCATGGTTTTATTTCATTGCACTTTTCAGCTATGTTATTTTATCACATGGCCTTTGTTGGTACACAGGACCCTAAGCCAAATCAGGTAAAGTTCCATACTTCATTTCCAGAACTATGTGACGTTCCATACTTGGTTTCTGGAAGGTGACCAGATTTAAGTATGTAAAAATCAGTAGCTTTCTTAAAGGCCAGCAATATCAGTCTTAACATACAATGGAAAAAGGATATTGTTTCTATAATAATAATAAAAATGGAACTACATGCTATAAACTTAGCTCTAAACAACAAGAAATTTATTCCTGAAGAACAGGAAAAAAGAATAAATAGAAACATGTCATAATCCTCAATGGAGAGAATTAATTTTATTAAAATCATGATTCCCTTTGTTTGATGACAGAGGGTAGCTACACTTCTGTTGAGCGTAGCATAACATAGAGTTGTGAGATACTATGTTGTATGCTTGAAACTAATGTAATGTCAAGTGTCAACTGTACTTTAATTTTAAAAAATAATAAAAATAAATAATATCAAGTTTCCCTAAACTAATGCATACATTTAATATAGTTTTGGGGTTCAACACTGATATTAAAGTTTGTCTAGAGAAATATTAATGCAAAAGCAGCCAAAAAGTGTTTTGAAAAAGAATAATAGGGGGAATTTGACCTTCCCAATATCAAAACATATTATAAATGTCATACTTATTTGGGTATCTGGTGCTGACACTGGAACAGAATAAATTTAGTGGAACAGAATGTACTCCTCTTTCAGTACCATGTATATATAAGGAGTTTAATAGGATAAAAGTAGCATTTCAATTCTGCGAGGAAAGGATTGACCATTTAGCATAAGTCTTATGGCAATTGGCTGTTTGATTAGAAAGAAACTAGGCCTCTTATCTCATATCGCATACAAAATAATTTTCAAATATATTGAAGTGCTAAATGTAAAAGCAAAACCATTAAACTCTTCAAAGAAAAAGTTTTCTAATTTCTAAACTAGCTTTCATTGGCATTTTGATGTCTTTCTTTCCAGAAATTTACTAAGCATACCCCAAAAGACCCATATTTACCAGCCTTTTTACAGATTGGGAATCTACTGTATGTGTTTTTCTGCAACTTGCTATGGCTATACCATGGTATGTTTAATTAGATTCTACTGCTGCATGTTTAGATTCCATTTATATTTCTGATATTGTGGTAATTCTGTAGTGAACACCCCTAAACACAGACATGCACTCTTTGTCAGGAGTAACTTTCTAGAATTCTTGAAGTAAAATAGTTTTGCATATTAAGTTTTTGGAAGATACTGTTAAATCAGACATTTGATGGGCCATTTTAAGTAAGATGTTTGGATTTCTATTCTGAAAACTAAGAGGGTTTTTAAAAGATTTTAATCAAGGAGGTGATACGATTAAATTTTTATTTTGGACAGAACATTCCCTTTGTTTATGTGAACTATATTTTCTCTATTTACTCTATAGGAATAAAATTGAGACGTTTAAGGAATATTTATTAGTTCAGTTAAAATAATAGTAATAAAGACATTATGTGTTAACATAAATAATATTTTTAGTGAAAAGTTGCTATACTTTAAAAAGCAAAAGAAAACCATTTTTTGCATTTGCTTTACACCTTTCTAACTCTCATTAATATATGGCTTAACAAAATACAGCTGGATGCTTACATCTGTGTCTGCATTCCATATGTTGCTATATATTGTTTTGTTTAAAGCATATGAAGAAATCTAGTTTCATGTACATGAACAGTTGGAGAAGGGAGGAGCATTTTAATGACCTTTTTAGATAATTGTGGATATTCTTGTTTGATATTTGACAAGTGGCTGTTTCTTAAAGGCGGGTTGCAATGTGGATTGACTTCAAACCATGTCAGTGAATCTCTTGTACTCTGTTACATGAAAATCCACTAGTGTTTCCTGCACTTTGATTAGATCTTTCATCCAAACATGATTTTGTGACATAAGTTATTGTTCTTTTGGGAAAAACTGGTCCACTGAGTTATGGAGAACTTCTAGATGTTGACACACAATCCATTATACAATATTAAAAGATCACATTTGTGAGGAGTCCAAGATGGCGAGAAGTGGGAGACCTTCTCATTCTGAACACCTGCAAACTCAAGTAGAGATCTAAGAAAAGAATTGCTAGATTCTACAAATAGAAAAATGAACACTTTCTGCAGGAAAGATAAGACAGAAAAACTCACCTCAAAAAAGAGAATAAGAGGCAGTATTGACTGCCACAAACCTAATCAGTATGGACATAATAAGTAAGATATCAGAGCTAGAGTTCAAAATAACGATTATACTAATTGGGCTTGAAAAAAGCATAGAAGACACTAGAGAATCCCTTTCTGGGGGAAAAAAAAGGGACTAAAATCTAATAAGTCAAAAATAAAAAAGACTATTAATGAGATGCAATAAAAAATAGAGGCTAAATTTTTTAGGTAGGATAAATGAGGCAGAAAAGAGAATTTGTGATACAGAAGACAAAATGATAGAGAATAAATAAGCTGCAAAAAAGAAAGATAAACAACTACGGAATCACTTGGGGGAGAATTTGAGAGATAAGTGATACTATAAAGCAAAACAATATTAGAATACTTGGGATCCCAGAAGAAGAGGAAAGAGAGGAGGGTGCAGAAGGTATATTGGGGCAAATTATAGCTGAGAACTTTCCTAATCTGGGGAAGGAAACACACATTCAAGTCTGGCAGACACAGGGAAGCCCCCTCAAAATCAATACAAATAGATCAACACCTCAGTATGTAACAGTGAATCTTGCAAATTTCAGAGACAAAAAATGTCCTGAAAGCAGTTCCAGACAAGAGGTCCATAACCTACAAGGGTAGAAACATTAGATGAGCAGCAGACCTATCCACAGAGACCTGGCAGGCAAGAAAGGATTGGAATGATACATTGAGGGTGCTAAATGAGAAGAAACATGCAGTCAAGAATATTTTTTCGACAAGGATGTCATTCAGAATAGAAGGAAAGATAAAAAGCTTCCAGGACAAACAGAAACTAAAAGAATTTGTGATCACCAAACTAGCCCTGTAAGAAATATTAAAGGGGATCCTTTAAACATCAAGAGAGCTTAAAGGTGACATGGACCAGAAAGGAACAGAGTCAATATACAGAAACAATGACTTTACAGGTAATACAATGGCACTAAATTGATATCTTTCCATGGTTACTCTGAATGTAAATGGGCTAAATGCCCCAATCAAAAGACACAGGGTATCAGATTGGATAAAAAATCAAGACCTGTTGATATGTTATCAGCAGGAGAGTCATTTTAGACCCAAAGACACCTCCAGATTTAAAGTGAGGGGTGGAAAGTCATTCAGTGTGTTAATGGACATCAAAAGAAAGCTGGGGTGGCAGTCCTTATATCAGACAAAGTAGATTTTAAACTGAAGACTGTAATAAAAGATGAGGAAGGATGCTATATTATAATTAAAGGGTCTATCCAACAAGAAGATCTAACATGCCCCTACATGGGCGCAGCCAATTATTTAAGCCAATTAATAACAAAATCAAAGAAACACATCAATAATAATAGTAGGGGATATTAAGGCCCCCCTCACTGTAATGGACAGATGATCCAAGCAGAAGATAAATAAGGAAACAAGGCTATGAATGGCACACTGGACCAGATGGACCTCACAGATCTATTCAAAACATTCCATCTTAAAGCAACAGAATATACATTCTTCCCAAGTGCTTCATGGAATATTCCCCATAATAGATCACATACTGGGTCACAAATCAGGACTCAACTAGTACCAAAAGGTAAGGGTCATTCCATGCATATTTTCAGACCCAATGCTTTGAAACTGGAACTTAATCACAAGTGGAAATTTGAAAAGAACTCAAATACATGGAGGCTAAAGAGCATCCTACTAAAGAATGAATGGGTCAACCAGGAAATTAAAGGATACTTAAAAAAACCATGGAAACAAATGAAAATCAAAACACAACTGTTCAAAATCTTTGGGATGCAGCAAAGATAGTTCTAAGAGGGAAGTATGTAGCACTACAGGCCTTTCTCAAGAAACAAGAAAGGTCTCAAGTATAAAATCTAACCTTACACTTAAATTAAATTGGAGAAAGACCAACAAATAAAGCCTAAGCCCAGCAGAAGAGAAATAATAAAGATTATAACAGAAATCAATGAAATAGAATTCAAAGGAACAGTAGAACAGATCAATGAAACTAGGAGCTGGTTCTTTGAAAGAATTAATAAGATTGATAAAACCCTGGCCAGATTTATCAAAAAGAAAAGAGAATTGACCCAAATAAATAAAACCATGAATGAAAGAGGAGAGATCACAACCAATACCAAGGAAATACAAACAATTATAAGAATATATTATGAGCAACTATATGCCAACAAATTAGACAATCTGGAAGAAATGGATGTGTTCCTAGAGACATATAAACTACCAAAACTGAACCAGGAAGAAATAAAAAAACCTGAACAGACCTATAACCAGCAAGGAAATTGAAGCAATAATCAAAAATCTCTCAACAAACAAGAGCCCAGGGCCAGATGGCTTCTCAGGGGAATTCTACCAAACAGTTGAAGAAGAATTAATACATATTCTTTTTTTTTAAGATTTTTTAAATTTATTTGACAGACAGAGCTCACAGGTAGGCAGAGAGGCAGCCAGAGAGAGAGGAAGGGATGCAGGCTCCCTTCCAAGCAGAGAGCTCGATGTGGGGCTCGATCCCAGGACTCTGGGATCACGACCTGAGCCAAAGGCAGAGGCTTTAACCCACTGAGCCACCCAGGCGCCCCAATACATATTCTTTTGAAGCTGTTTTGAAAAGTTGAAATGGAAGGAACACTTCCAAACTCTATGAGGCCAGCATTACCTTGATCCAAAGCCAAACAAAGACCCCATCAAAAAGGAGAACTACTGACCAATATCCCTGATGAACATGGATGCAAAAATTCTCACCAAAAGACTAGCCAATAGAATCCAGCAGTACATTAAAAGGATTAGTCACCATGACCAAGTGGGATTTATTCCTGGGCTACAAGGTTGGTTCAATACCCGCAAATCAGTCAATGTGATATACTACATAAATAAAAGAAAGGACTAGAATGATATGATCCTGTCAGTAGATGCAGAAAAAGCATTTGACAAAGTACAGCATCCTTTCTTGATCAAAAGTCTTTACAGGGATAGAGGATACATACCTCAATATCATAAAAGCTGTATATGAAAAGCCCACAGTGAATATCATTCTCAGTGGGGAAAAACTGAGAGTTTTTCTCCTAAGGTCAGGAAGAGGACATGGATGTCCAGACTTACCACTGCTGTTCAACATAGTACTAAAAGTCCTAGCCTCAGCCATCAGACAACAAAAAATAAAAGGCATCAGAATTGGCAAAGAAGAAGTCAAATTCTCACTCTTTGCAGATAACATGATATTCTAAGTGGAAAACCCAAAAGACTCCACTCCAAAACTGCTAGAACTCATACAGGAATTCAGTAAACTGGTAGGATATAAAATCAATGCACAGGAATCAGTTGCATTTCTATATACCAACAATGAGACAGAAAAAAGAGAAGGAGTTGATCCCATTTCCAATTGCACCCCAAACTGTAAGATACCTAAGAATAAACCTAACAAAGAGGCAATGGGTCTGTATTCAGAAAACTATAGAGTACTCATGAAAAAAAATTGAGGAAGACACAAAGAAATGGAAAAATGTTCCATGCTCACGGATTAGAAGAACAAATATTGTTAAAATGTCCATGCTACCTAGAGCAAACTACATAACCAATGCAATCCCTATCAAAATATCATCAACTTTTTTCACAGAACTGGCACAAATAATCCTAAAATTTGTATGGAATAAAAAAAGACCCCAAATTGCCAAAGGAATGTTGAAAAAGAAAACCAAAGCAGATGGCATCACAATTCTGGACTTCAAGCTGTATTACAAAGCTGTAATCATCAAGACAGTATGGTACTGGCACAAAAACAGACACATAGATCAGTGGAACAGAATAGAGAACCCGGAGATGGACCTCAACTCTATGACCAACTAATCTTTGACAAAGCAGGAAAAAAGACAGTCTCTTCAACAAATGGTGCTGGGAAAATTGAGCAGCCACATGCAGAAAAATGAAACCAGGCCATTTCCTTATACCATACACAAAGATAAACTCAAAATGGATCAGAGACCTCATAGTGAGACAGGAATCCACCAAAATCCTAGAGGAGAACACAGGCAGCAACCTCTTCAACCTCGGCTGCAGCAACATCTTGCTAGACACGTCTTCAAAGGCAAGAGAATAAAAAAGTTCACTCAAAAATGAACTATTGGGGGGCGCCTGGGTGGCTCAGTGGGTTAAAGCCTCTGCCTTCGGCTCAGGTCATGATTCCAGGGTCCTGGGATCGAGCCCTGCATCGGGCTCTCTGCTCGGCAGGGAGCCTGCTTCCTCCTCTCTCTCTCTGCCTGCCTCTCTGCCTACTTGTGATTTCTGTCTGTCAAATAAATAAATAAAATCTTTTAAAAAAATGAACTATTGGGACTTCATTAAGATAAAAAGCTTTAGCACAGTGAAGAAAACAACTGACAAAACTAAAAGACAGCCAACAGATTTGAGGAAGATATTTGCAAATGATATATCAGATAAAGGGCTAGTATCCAAAGTCCATGAAGAACTTATCAAACTCAGCACACACAAAACAGACAATCATGTCAAAAAATGGTCAGAAGACATGGACACTTCTCCAAAGAAGACATACAAATGGCTAACAGACATATGAAAAAATGTTCGACATTATTAGCCATCAGGGAAATACAAATCAAAACCACAATGAGATACCATTTCACACCAGTCAAAATGGCTAAAATAAACAACTCAGGAAACAACAGATGTTGGCAAGGATGTGAAGAAAGGGGAACCCTCTTATACTGTTGGTGGGAATGCAAGCTGGTGCAGCCACTCTGGAAACAGTAGGGAGATTCCTCAAAGTTAGAAACAGTACTATCCTATGACCCAGCAATCGCACTAGTATGTATTTATCCAAAGGATGCAAACATAGTGATCCAAATGGACACATGCATCCCAATGTTTATAGCAGCAATGTCCACAATAGCCATAATATGGCGAGAACCCAGATGTCCATCAACAGATGAATGGATAAAGAAATGTGTGTGTGTGTGTGTGTGTGCGTACACACACACAATGGAATATTACTCAGCTATCAAAAAGAATGAAGTCTTGCCATTTGCAATGACGTGGATGGAACTAGAGGGTATTATGCTAAGCAAAATAAGTCAATCAGAGAAAGATAAATATTGTAGACATTGTATTGTATCACTCATGTAGAACTTAAGAAACAAAACATTGGATCATAGGGGAGTGGAAGGAAATATAAAACAGGACGAAATCAGGGAGACAAACCATAAGAAACTCTTAGCCATTTGAAACAAACTGAGCATTGCTAAAGGGGAGGTGGATGGGGTCACTGGTGATGGGCATTAAGGAAGGAAGGCATGTGATGTGATGAGTAGTAGGTGTTATATGAGACTGATGTTAATATCACCACTGATCTCTTCAGAAAAATCTTGAAACATTAAGAAACTGTCAAGTTCATGTTTTCCAAAATTCTGCTGAACTTGCATACTCAGATCTTGTCATTGACAACAAATACAAAAACCAAAATTGTTTTCCTTTGAAGTGACATTCTCACTTCATTCGTTTGTGAGAAAAAAATAAAAAAGTCTGCCAAGTACCCCAGTGTGAATAACCATACTGCATTTCTTTCAGGTAACAAATGGATTTCACAAAGAGAGTGACTAGTTCAGTTCCCAACTGTCAGACTTCCCTATGAAGCAGAAAAGCTTGATGTGCAGTTCCTAGTTCATGACACTAGATATTAAAAAGGATATTGTAGGGGCGCCTGGGTGGCTCAGTGGATTAAAGCCTCTGCCTTTGGCTCAGGTCTTGATCCCAGGGTCCTGGGATCGAGCCCCGCATCGGGCTCTCTGCCCAGCAGGGGGCCTGCTTCCTCCTCTCTCTCTGCCTGCCTCTCTGCCTACTTGTAATCTCTGCCTGTCAAATAAATAAAATCTTTTTAAAAAATAAATAAAATAAATAAAAAGGATATTGTACCCAGTGGTCAAGATCAATACGACAAGTAATTTTTGCTGCTTCATCGAGGACGTTCTAAAGTGAAGCGGGCTTTCCCCCCATGTGTACTTGCTGGTGAAGAAGACAGTGACCACTAGCGTAGGGGCCTCTAGTTTCCATTTCATGTTCCTGCTGCGATTTGCAAGGAGGCTCTAGCAGTTTTTCCCACCACTGCTCTGGCACCATTACTGCAAATGTCAACACAGGGAGAAAGACAAACAAAGACCTAGTATCATAATGAAAATAGTCTTATCCTTGCAAATCACCTGGAAAGACTCAGGGTTTTGCTGACCATGTTTTGACTGATGGAGGTGAAACCCTCAAATATCTCACTTGGGAAGGAAAGGGGAGAGGCTGGGAGCTTCTATGAGATGCAGAACAGAGGATGCCTCTGTTTGACTGTCCTAGCATCCCTAAGTCCTGTTTCTAAAATATTCTAATTATCCTGGCTAATCATCATTGGGGGGAGCACATTCATACCAGGCCTTTGGCTGAACTGCTTATTCAGTGAGCTGATAGTAAGTGACAATAAGTGACAGTCCCTGGGGTAGAGACAGGAGGGTAAGAACGTAGCTGTAGTTTTTGTTGTTGTTGTTTTTAAGATTTTATTTATTGGAGAGAGAGAGAGAACATGAGCAGGGGGAGTGGCAGACAGAAGGGGGAAACACACCCCACTGAGCAGGGAGCCCGATGTGGGGACTCGATTCCAGGACCCCAGGGTCATGACCTGAGCTGAAGGCAAATGCTTAACCAAATGAGCCACCCAAGCACCCCTGTAGCTATAGTTTTCAAAGGAATAGCCACAGCTCGCTCGATGTCCCTCCACATCTCTTGGAAAGGAGCACAGCACTTGGCAGACCCAACTCACTTTACAAAATTAAGAAACTAAGGGCCAAGGAGGCGCAGTAATCTGTCTAAAGCCATACATGGCTCATGGTACTGAGATTCAAACCCCAGCTTGCTTATTTAAAATCCCTGTGCTCTTTAATAAACAGTGCTGAAAGTTAACAGATAAAAGAGGTGTTACCCACATAGGAAGTGGCTACAAGTTGCTAGTCTTTAATCGTGTTTACCGATGGATAAAACTCTTATGAATGGCTTGGTTCCTCAAGTCCATCCATCAAACGGATTTCGTTAAAATGAAAGTTAGGAAGAATCTGTCTGAAGATAGTACAATAGTGCTTCGTTAATTTGGTAATTATAAAAATTGTATTGGTTCAGCTTAGCGCTGTGTTGAGCTCCCAAAGTAAACCAGGTATCATGAAGATTTAGCTAACTTTTACCTAGCAGATCGTTTCAATTCAGTGGTGCCTAGTCTGTGGGCAAAACACTGTAGCGGGAGCTGGGCGATGCAACATCTGCTCATTTTAGGGGAAGAGATGCGTGAAGAACCTTCATTCTGTAGACATTAATGAAGCGCTTATTTTACGCTCAACACAGGAAGCCATCAGTCAGTATTTCAAACAAAATTCAGCACAAAGCCACGTTCACACTAGTCCAGCACAGTCTCTGAACAGAGGATGGCTCTTTCTCATTTTCTGGAGCCGGTGTGGTTTCAGGGGTTTGCAGACTTGGAGGTCATGGTTACTGGGATGAGAGGGTTCTTGTATGGTTGGTATTCAGGAAGGTGCTTATGGAGTGAGTCTTCTGATGTACCTGGCAAGTTGTCATTGACTGATTACACAGGCTAATACCAGTTCTGGTGGTTACCTTCCACCATCACTCAGAACTATCTGCCCTTCTTCAGGGATGGGGTAACTTTTCCAGGATTAATTCTCTGTGCTAGTGCTGTCCATTAGACATATCATAATCGTTACATATGTAACTGTGAGCTAACCAGTAACCACATTAAGAAATGTAAAAAGATGAAATTACTATCATTGCAGTAATTTAGTAGACAATTGATAATAATAGAAATAATTATATATATTATTGTTAATAAGGTTTTATTCAGTCCAGTATATCTACAGTTTCATCTTATGTTCTTGTATAGATTTTGCCTTCTTCTCTCCATACCAAGTCTTCTCTCATACCAAGCATCTAGTTTGTGTGTGTGTATGTGTGTGTGTGTGTGTGTTTTAGTGTGTGTTTTATACTTAAAGCACATCTCCCTTCCGACTAGCTGTGCAGAAAGTGGTTTGTGTCGTATGGCTAGTGCCTGTTTTAGTGCACATCTACACTAGCTTCTGGGGGCACAAGGACAGACAGAAGGCTATGCCTAGCCTCCAGGCTCTCACGGTCTCACAGAGGCATAGCCGGGTAAACAAACACTCTAGATGCAGGACCCAGACTACAGTGAGGCAAGCTAGGCGTGGACATAAAACTTAAGGACATGCTCACTCTTCGGGTCGTCCAAGCATGGGGTCTGCCCCGAGAGTGAGCACCTCCTTAAATACTGCACGCTAAGCACCCCAAGCACCCCATTAGCCTCCCCCTAGTCTCATTCCTGCTAGGGAGCCTCATCAAGTGGCGGATTCTGGGTACCCAACCCCAGAGCTTACAATTCAGAAGGTCTCAGATAGGACCTAGGAATCTGGAGTTTCCATAAACATCCGCAAGGAGTCTAATGCCCGTATTTGGGATCTCCCTTCGAGAAACTCTGGCTGTGCCAAGAGCCTCCCAGAGAGTTTCTTGATATCCAGGGAAATCATTTCTTTTTTTTTTTTTTTTTGGTTTTGGGAGTAGGTGTTGCCGCGGTTGTCAGTCACCTCTGAGTTTTTAGGGCGTGTGCTGGGATTCTGCAGTTCCTCTCGAAGAAGCCTCCTGTAGTCTCCTTTTCTGGCCTTGCAGCCTGCAGGACCCTTGGCTAGATGCCAGCTTCATGTTCCATAGAATAGACACATTGACTATGTCAGGAGCAAAACCATAAAAGGCACAGGGTGGTGTGGGGAGTGAGTTATAGTAGGTGCTGAGAGGTGTGCCAGGAACTGGGTGGTCTGGGAAAAATCAAGCACCGTGTTCGCTTTCAGCTTCTTCACCATGTCTAGCTTATTTGGCACTGGGCGGGGTCCTTCATATCTCACCACGCCAGTCACGTTGTTTTAACAGGCCTCAAATAGAAAAAGGCAGTTAGTCTTCTGTGTTCCTGTCAGGCTGCACACGGACTATAGATTGTGTGTTACAGCTGTGTTTCGGGATGTGTTTCCTTGGGCAGGGAAGCAGCCCCAGGTGGGGAGCATCTGCTTTTCTGTGTGCACATGTGTGCTTCTGTTTCCAGATCTCCTCGCTGGTCTGCTTCCTGCTGTCCCCTGCGGCTTCCTTCATCACCGGACAGTTGGTGGATGTGGACGGGGGCCAGTCCTTGTATACGCACGCCTTCAGTGTACCAGGTGGGCCCACAAGAAATGACCATCACTAACTTTATGCCTTTTCAGGTTCAAGCTCTCAAAATCTCTTTCTTTTTTTAAGATTTTATTTATTTATTTGAGAGAGAGTGAGAAAGAGCACAAGCAGGGGGAGCTGCAAGCAGAGGAAGAGGGAGAAGCAGGCTCCCCACCAAGCAGAGAGCTTGATGCAGGACTTGATCCCAGGACCCTGGGATCATGACCGGAGCCGAAGGCATGCGCTTAACCGACTGAGCCACACAGGTGCCCAAGCTTTTTAAGCAGTTACAGAAAGGACTAGGGTTTTCTCTCACGGAACATAAAAAATGTACAAAATGTTTATATTCCTGAAAGCATCTTTAAAGGAAATGTTTCCAGTCGAAGAAAATATCTAAATATTTTTTATCATAGCACATTTTTATATATTTTAAGAAACTGCCTTGTGTATATAGGTTGGTGGAATTTTAATCTTGAAAAATATTCTTGATATGACTATATATGTATAAGGAGGAGATAGAAAAGAGGCAAGAGGTTGCCATATTTTTAAGATTTAATTCCTCTTTGTTCCTCTAATAAGTGACTTGTATATCTGAGCAGAAGACTCAGACCTATTAGGTGGGGAAGGGTGCTACGGTACCATTTTACATTATCTTTGGGATATATATTGAGTGAAACCATAGGAATTTGCTATATTCAACCATTTTTTCTTTTTTTTAAAATTTAACTTAATTTTTTTTCAGTGATCCATAATTCATTTTTTATGCACCACACTCAGTGCTCCATGCAATACGTGCCCTCCTTAATACCCACCACCAGGCTCACCCAACCCCCCACCACACTCCCCTCCAAAACCCTCAGTTTGTTTCTCAGAGTCCATAGTCTCTCATGGTTCATCTCCCCCTCCAATTTCCCCCAACTCACTTTTCCTCTCCATCTCCCAGTGTCCTCCGTGTTATTCCTTATGCTCCACAAGTAAGTGAAACCATATGATAATTGACTCTCTCTGCTTGACTTATTTCACTCAGCATAATCTTTTCCAGTCCTGTCCATGTTGATACAAAAGTTGGGTATTCATCCTTTCTGATGGAGGCATAATACTCCATTGTATATATGGACCATATCTTCTTTATCCATTCATCTCTTGAAGGGCATCTCGGCTCTTTCCACAGTTTGGCGATTATGGCCATTGCTGCTATGAACATTGGGGTACAGATGGCCCTTCTTTTCACTACATCTGTATCTTGGCTTTCTCCTAAGACAGACTCTCTTGGTTGCAGAATGGCTGCCTGTCCCCCGAAAGCCCCATGCTTCTTTTTCCCCAGCCTGCTGGACAGAGAGAAGGGAGAGGAATGATGTTTTACAGCATTTCTACCAGAATTCTGAGACCTACTCTGTTGTGGACCAGCTGATGTGTGTTGCCCTCCCCAACCAGTAGCCAGAAGTGTGACTTAGCTCAGTCGGAGATCAAGTGGGGCCACTTCCCCTGAAACTCATGGATTTCCCCAGTGCAGGTAGAGGCTCTTGGAAAGAGAGGATGAGGGACTGGATGCTGGACAGGCAGCTGTGTGTGCCAGGTACAAAGTAAGCTTTAAAGTCATCCTGGTTCCTAAGGAAATAGTATGTGTGGAACGGCTGCGGTACGCCAAGCACTCTGCATAGGCCATCACATTTAATTTTCGCAACTTTAGAAGAGCAGTTGTTTTTAGCAACCACCCCCCCACCCCGCCCCAGGAAAACAGGCTCAGGAGGAGGAACCTCTCCAAATTTGGAAATGCTAGTACGTGGTAGGGCTGGGATTCAGAACCAGAATTTTCTCAAGACCTTTGCCAGTTGTCCTAATGTTTTCTTTTTTCTTGCCAAGAAAAGAAAAGGGGTGAACCAGGGAGTTGGAAACTAAGACGATGAAGGAGGTTAATAGATTTGCACTTGACGTGAGCTTTTCCACTTACTCAACAGATCACGACAACTGGCCTGATGGAGCAGGGGACCTTTCTGTTGTCAAACAGATGAAGGAGGCTTTCAAGACTAAAAGCAAGCTCTAAGCTAAGGAAACTACACGCGTCTTTTGTCTCCAAATGCCTTAATATCTCAAGAACACACTTTGGTGCTTTCCAGGATCTGATACTATGAAGGGAATAATCACTTTCTGCCTTTTAATGTTATCAGTCATGCCTATGCAAAAACTGTTCTGGAAATAACGCACGTTTAAGCCCCAAACAACACCGTTTAGCCTGTGATTAAAGATTTCTTTTTTAGGAATGGGGCTTAACATACTTTATGATTATGCCTTTCATTTCTAAGCAAGCTAATTGAAAAATGAAATCATTTCAAATTAATAATAGAGGTATCATGATCTCCCAAGAGGTTTTAATATTTGGTTGGAAAGGTGGGCAGTAAACCCAAATTCTGGCCTCAGGATGATTCTTAAAACTAGAGATATACAAGGGTGACTGGGTGGCTCAGTGGGTTAAAGCCTCTGCTTTCGGCTCAGGTCATGATCCCAGGGTCCTGGAATTGAGCCCCACATCGGGCTCTCTGCTCCACAGAGAGCCTGCTTCCTCCTCTCTCTCCCTGCCTGCTTCTCTTGCCTACTTGTAATCTCTGTCTGTCAAATAAATAAATAAAATCTTAAAAAACAAAAAACAAACAGAAAAACTAGAGATATACAGTGATTCATATCTCATGGTGGGTATCATGCTTTTGGAGCCATAAAGCTTTATGATAATTATCGATGCATGATTTGTTTGTTTATGAAGTTAGATTTGCATAAAGCCTCTTGAGTCAGAAGAAAAATAAAGTCATGTGAAGCATTTCTTGGAAGTATTTGATTTGTGTCTTGATTTCCAATCTAAAGTATTCCCTTTTTTTCATGTTTCTCTTTTTGTATGCAAAACAAAAATTTTAAATTAAATGTTATGCAAATTAGGGTTCATTATTCTACCTTCAGTTGACTTTTTTGGGCAATGATCCCAACTTCTGAAATGCCTTTTATAAATTGTGTACGTTCATCTTTTTGTCTTAATTAAACGTCTTTTAATTGACTTATTCCCTCTTGAAGTCAAGTAGATATTTTCTTTTCTCTATTCTCAGTGCAAAGTACAGATCTTCCTTGGCTTAAGAAGGGGTCATGTCCTGATAACCCCACTGTTAGTTGATAATATCATTAAGCCAAAAGGCATTTAATACACCCAGCTTATTGAAAATCAATAACTTAGCCTTGTCTCCCTTAAACATGCCCAGAACACTTACGTTAGCCAACAGTTGGTCAAGATCATCTCACACAAAGCCTAGGTTACACTAAAGTGTTGAATATCTCATGTAATTTATTGATTACTGTGCTGAAAGTGAAAACCAGAACGATTGTATGGGTGCAAAATGGTCTGCAATTTCTGCTGAAAGTCTTTTTTGCATTCACACCACAGTGAAGTTGAAAAATCATGTCAAACCATTGTTAAGTTGTCGACAGCTGTATGTAATTTACCATGCTCCAGGAAGGGACCCACAAATCTGCCATTTTATGAGGCTCCCACATGGGGC
>PISX010020543.1:0-29556 GCA_004024625.1 Mellivora capensis | reverse complement strand
AATCTTAAAAAAAAAAAAAAGAATAAGAAATCTCAGAGAAAAACTCATTGTGATAGAAAGGTTCTTCCTTTTTAAGTTGCCACACTCCTTTACAACACACTTCAGGGTTAAAGAAAAGTAAAATAATAAAATAAATAGTAATTATGAAATATAAGAATCTGGCATTTATTTTCTTAAATCAAATTTTGCTTTTAAAACCATTTTATCTCAAAATGCTACTACCAAAAATGCAGAATTATATTTCAAGAAGACACTGAGTGATTTATTTATCTCTCTATATTTTCCAAATGTGGAAACAATGGTATTTTCTCTCAAAATGGCTTTCAAATCATGTTAGTGTTTTCACTGATATTTCAAAAGTGATGGCATTTGAAATTCATTCCTGCTCAAGAAATCCAGACCCCCACCTGAGATGTCTACCCTCATTTAGTTGACATAAAAGCTAATAACATCATATGAAAATGTTCTCTTCAGTCAGTCTGAATGTAAGTCAATGTGTAAACTTCTGAATATCAAATAGGATACCTCTGTGTGAAGGAAACAAATTATTAAAAATATGTTAAACTTTGAGGTTCAAATGAAAACAATGTGAATTATTTCCTTGTGGATCAGGGAAGCTCTGTCTGAGGTAGTGACACTTAAAATGAATCTTGAGTGATGGGTAAGAATGGGGAAAGAAACGTTTTATTAAACTTTACACTCACATTTATATACCCATACACCATTTATTATATTTTACATTTTAATAACTAAAAATAATTTTTAAATGACCTCAAAAATTAAATTAAAATTAAAATACAATTATTATGATCAAGACAATCTTATAAACCAAATTTATTTGCATGGCAATTTAAACATCACTAAATAAGAGAGGAAGTATATGAAACTGTGGTTTCAATAAAATGAACTACACATGAGCTTCAGGATTAAAGATATATTCAATTATTAGGAATATAAACAATATTACATATTAATCATAGCTAGATACACATAAGCATATTAAGTGCTTACTATATGACACAATGTGTTTCTCACTAATTCACACTTAATTCTGTAAAGTTGGGTGTTCTATGTTCAAGACCACTTGCTGGGTGAGAAAATCATGCCTGAGTGAAATTCAGCCTTTACCAGAGACTGCACAGTGTTACAGACTGGATGTTTGTGAATCTTCAAAATGTGCATGTTGAAGCCCTAACCTCCAATGTTAACTCTATTCGAAGATAGGGCCTTTGCAAAAGTAACTAAGGTCAAATGAGGTCCTAAGGGTGAGGCCCTGATCCAGTATTATTAGTATCCTTATGAGAGACACCAGAGAGCTCTTTCTTCTCCTTGTGTACATCCACTGAAGAAAGACCATGTGAGGACTTAGCAAGAACGTGGCCATCTGCAAGTCAGGAAGAGTCCTGCTGGAAACTGAACCCTGTTAGAACCCTGATCCTGGAATTTCAGTCTCCCCAATGGTGAATTAAATTTCTGTTGTTTAAGCCCCCAGGCTATGGTATTTTGTTGTAGCAGCCTGACCAGCCTAATACATACCAAAAGCAAGTGATAAAGTCCAGGCAATGTAACAACAGAACCCATAATGCTAGTCCCTGAGAGGCAACAAATAGCCAAGTATAAGTTATTTTCAGTTACACATATCCAGACTCAAATATATCCCATATTGTGTTGAAGTTTAATATCAAATGTAATATAATCTCTCTCATTGACTATTAAAGAATCACAATCCAATTTTAAAGTTCATAGTATGCCTAGGAGCTGGCAGCATATTACAGAAATATATGTGACCATCATACCTAAACAAAACAGGATAAAACCAAGCCAAACTGTACCTATGTCCTTTCGCTACAACACTAACTACACTAGAATCTTAGTACTATTATAAAGAGACCAGAAATCTCTAGGAAGGGTTCCATATGATATGAGAATAACTAGGATGTCAGGTTTCATAAAGTGCTATAGGAGGGATGTCCAAATTTTTCAGGGACCAATAAAAATCATTTATCAACTCAATAAAAATACTGCTTTTTAAAGTTCTTTAAAAAACTGTTCCTGAAAAAAAAAGATATTTTTGTTTTTAATTATTTTATGGTCATGACACATAAAATGAAACCCCAAAAATGGCATTTTAATGGCTTCAAATTATAATAAAATTGGCATAGCATGACAAATACAGGTTCTACCATCAAGAGAGCCATTATTAATATGCTGGTGTTTATGCTTCTATTGATAGATGGATAGATAGAAAATGGATGGATGCATATATGCATACATATATATGTATACACAAAAATACACATTGTCTATCTTTTACAAAATTGTTAGCATAATGAATTCACTGCTTATTAAAACTACTTTGCCCTGTAGCAATATACCACAGGTGTTTTCCCATTTCTTAAAAATTTATGAAAAGCATTACTTAACCAATTCACTACTATTGGATATATGAGTTGCTGTCTAATATATTCTATTAAACATATCTTATGATCATCTTTTCCAATGTATGTGTGTGACTCTCTTGAGTAAATTCTTATGCACTAAATCAATAAGACAAAAAGTAGGTAAAATTTTAAGAACTTCAAACATTTTTTTTTAAAGGCACAGAATGAGCAAGACAGTGTGCATTTGGGTAAAAACAAAGCTAGCCAGCTAGACAGGCACACCAAGGCTCACAACAGAGATAGATGCTCTGACATCAGACTCCAGACTTTAGACTGCAGTTTTTTAGCAGCTTAGAAAGACAGCTGCCAATGTATCTATATTACCCAGTTCATAAACACTGTATTACATATACATATATTTATTAATTTACAGAAGCAACAAAGCTTTGAAGCAGAGTGAATACCAGAACTCAGTGTATTTTCTCCTCACTATCAAATACTTAAAAGAATATAAAAAGAAGTTTACCTGTTGAGCCCTGAATTAAATTAGATACTTACCGTATCTTAAATCTTAAGGATAACTGTCATAAGATATATTGATGGATGTATCAATTACTACTACAGCACTATAAAAAAACAAATTCTGTGTTTGTAGGCTAAGACACTCCCCTTTTACAATGTTTTAGATCTACCTAGTTCAATTCACTCTTTGGATCAACCTGCTTAAACACTATGCAGATTATTTTTCTTAAAACATATTTACTTTAGACCGAATACAATAAAATTTCTTAGTTCTTAATTTAAATACAAAATAATCAAATTTCTTCAAAAGATTGCTGGGATTAAATATTTTTAATTCTTAGGTAATACTTCAGGTGGTTTCTATAAGTAATCTTATTTGTCACCTTTTATTTTGCCTATTTTCCTCAGAAAATAACTTTAAAGATTTCTTTTTTATCTTTTTTTAAATTATTTTTTTATTTTTATGTTCAATTAGCCGGCATATAGTACATCATTAGTTTTTGATGTAGTGTTCAACAACTCATTAGTTGCATATTAATACCCCGTGCTCATCACCACACGTGCCCTCCTTAATACCCATCACCCAGTTTACCCCATCCTCCCACCCCGCTCCCCTCTCTAACCTTGAGGTCCAGAGTCTGTCATGGTTTGTCTCCCTCTCTGATTTCTTCCCATTCAGTTTTTCCTCCCTTCCTCAGTGGTCCTCCATGTTATTCCTTGTGTCCCACATATTAGTGAAACCATATGATAATTGTCTTTCTCTGCTTGACTTATTTCACTTAGTATAAGGGATTACCTCCAGGTCCATCCATGTTGATGCAAATAGTGGGTATTCATCCTTTCTGATGGCTGAAAAATATCCATTGTATTTAGGAACCACATCTTATTTATCCATTCATCTGTTGAAGGGCATCTCAGCTTCTTCCACAGTTTGGCTATTATGGACATTGCTGCTATGAACGTTGGGGTGCATGTGCCCCTTCTTTTCACTATGTCTATATCTTTGTAGCAGTGCAATTGCTGGTCATAGGGTAGTTCTATTTTTAATGTCTTGAGGAACCTCCATACTGTTTTCCAGAGTGGCTGTACCAAGTTGCATTCCCACCAACAGTTTAAGAGTGTTCCCCTTTCTCCACATCCTCACCAACACTTGTTTCCTGTCTTGTTAATTTTTGCCATTCTAACTGGTGTAAAGTGGTATCTCATTCCAGTTTTTATTTGTATTACCCCAATGGCTATTGATGTTGAGCATTTTTTCATGTGTCTGTTTGCCATTTGTATGTCTTCTTTGCAGAAGTGTCTGTTCATGTCTTCTGCCCATTTATTGACTGAATTATTATATGTTTTTCAGGTTTGGAGTTTGAGAAGTTCTTTAGAGATCTTGGATACCAGCCCTTAAATCCATAATTCCATTTGCAAATATCTTCTCCCATTCTGTGTTTTGCCTCTTAGTTTTGTTGACTGTTTCCTTTGCTATGCAAAAGTTTTTATCTTGATGAAGTCCCAAAAGTTCATTTCAGCTTTTGTTTCCCTTCCCTTTAGAGATGTATCTTGAAAGATCAGGTTGCTGTGGCCAACGTCAAAGAGGTTACTGCCTATGTTCTCCTCTAGGATTTTGATGGATTCCTGTCTCACATTGAGGTCTTTCATCTATTTTGAGTTTATCTTTGTGTATGGTGTAAGAGAATGGTCCAGTTTCATTCTTCTACATGTGGCTGTCCAATTTTCCCAGCACCACATATTGAAGAGACTTTTTCCCATTGGATATTCCTTCCTGATTTGTTAAAGATTAGTTGGCCATAGAGTTGAGGGTCTATTTCTAGGGTATCTATTCTGTTCCCATTGATCTATGTGTCTGTTTTTGTGCCAATACATGCTGTCCTGATGATCACAGCTTTGTATAACTTGAAGTCAGGCATTGTGATGCCCCAGCTTTGGCTTTCTTTTTTCAACATTCTTCTGGTGATTCAGGGTCTTTTCTGGATCCTTGTATCTTAGGATTATTTGTTCCAGCTCTGTGAAAAATGTCAATGGTGTTTTGATTGGAATTGCACTGAAAGTGTAGATTGCTCTGGGCAGCATAGACATTTTCACAGTATTTATTCTTCCAATCTATGAGCATGGAATGTTTTTCCATCTCTTTTTGTCTTCCCCAATTTCTTTCATAAGTGTTCTATAGTTGCTAGGGTATAGATCCTTTACCTCTTTGGTTATGTTTATTCCTAGGCATCTTATGGCTTCTGGTGCTATTGCATATGGAACTGATTCCTTAATTTCTCTTTCTTCAGTTAAATTGTTATTGTAAAGAAATGCAACTGATTTCTGTGCATTGATTTTATATCCTGCCATGTTGCTGAACTGCTGTATGAGTTCTAGTAATTTGGGGGTCAAGTCTTTTGGGTTTTCCACATGAAGTATCATGTCATCTGTGAAGAGTTTGACTTCTTCTTTGCCAATTTGAATGCCTTTTATTCCTTTTTGTTGTCTGATTTCTGATGTGGGAATTTTAATACTATCTTGAACAAAAGTGGTGATAGTGGGCATCTCCACTGTGTTCCTAACCTTAAGGGAAAAGCTCTCAGTTTTTCCCCATTGAGAATGATATTCACTGTGGGCTTTTTGTAGATGGCTTTTATGATATTGAGGTGTATTCCATCTATCCCTATGCTCTGAAGAGTTTTAATCAGGAAAGGATGCTGTATTTTGTCAAATGCTTTTCCTGCATCAATTGAGAGGATCATGTGGTTCTTGTGTTTTCTTTTACTAATGTGTTCTATCGTGTTGATTGATTTGTGAATGTTAAACCACCCCTGCATCCCAGGAACAAAGCCCACCTGGTCCTGATGGATATTCCTTTTAAAGTACTGTTGGATCCTATTGGCCAGGATCTTGTTCAGTATTTTGGCCTCCACGTTGATCAGGAATATTGGTCTGTAATTCTTCTTTTTGATGGGATCTTTGCCTGGTTTGGGGATCAGGGTAATGCTGGCCTCATAGAATGAGTTTGGAAGTTTTCCTTCTGTTTCTATTTTAGATTTCTATAACAATCTGATGTGCCATATATTGTATGCATAAAAAACAGTCAGTCCCACCAGAAAAGTTGAACAAATTAAAACACAAACATAATATGAGTGTATTACACCATCAATTATTAAAAATAATCATAGAATATCCTAGTTTGTATTTCTTATATTAAGTACATTAAGTACAATTTCACTTGCCAATTGGCTATTTGCAGTTTTTTTCTCACATAAGAGACAGGTAGGTCTTTGACCTCTTTCCATTCATATGTTGTCTATTTACGTGTACAATGTCTTCATATTGTTAGCATCCTTCCACCTATACTTTAAATTCCTTCCACCTTGTTCCTCACATAAAGTTTATACTTTGAATATTGCTTTTCTCTCTTGTATATTCACTTTCATCCACTACAATGGATGAAATTAGCTTGAATACACATTCAGCTTTCTCCTATAGCAGCTAAGAACTCTATCCAATCCCATTCTCCCTCCACTACTTCACTATCTCCTATTTCTATATTCTTCCAAGGCAATATTTTATAAGTAATTGTGCTTATTATATCTGTTTTTTCATTTCCAATTAATTAACCAATTTCATTTTGCTCTTATCTCCAGGAAAATATGACTCAGCAGTATTTTGAGTGACCTTAGTAATATTACAGATATTTTTTCAAAGCACATTAACATGACTTCTTACTGGCAATCAAGATTGTCAGCCATGTCTTCCAGTTAGTTTTCCATAACATATTGCTTTCTGAATCCACTCCTATCTCTGCCTTCTCCTTTATTTTCTTTTTTCAAACTCATTTGACTATCCTTGAACCCTCATTTCAAGGTCTTCTACTCATTTTACTCTTTCTTTCAAATGTTTCCTTCATCTCTATGAATTAGTGTTGCATATATGAAGATGAATAACACTGTTAATCTTCAGCTTAGTCTTACTCTGAACTCCAGATTCATACCAGTTTAATACAGCATAGGCACCTATAACTCATGTGCTGATGAGCTGACCACCTCCACCCAAAATTTGCCTTCAAAGAAATGTATCTCACTAACCCATCTTGACATTTTATAGAGGATAATATAACAAAAAGCATGTGCCTTTTTAAAAATAAGGGTATACTTACATAATATCTAAAACATGGCTTTATTCCAATCCACTACACATGCAAATCTACTGAATATTATTTAAGTTATAATTCAATAAAAACCTACAAATCATTAAAGGGAAAATATGTATCATCTCTATCGTTGGTAAAATTGTTCATTTCTTTTTCTCTTCTATTTTTTTATCTTGATTTTTTTCTAAGTGTACTAAAGATTTCAGGCAAAGGTTTAATGAGTCATAGTGAATCTCTCAGAGTTATGTATGAAGCATATTTATGAAATGTAAGTTTTTTTGATCTATTCTTCTCAGAAATATTTAAAGAAAATATCAAAGACTATAGAACTTGTAATTATTACTTTTACTTATCACTTAAACTAAATATGGTACATATATTTATATGTATAGAACATCAATCAAAGACTATAGAACTTGTAACTATTTTACTTATCACTTAAACTAAAAGAGAAAAGTACACATTGTGATGAATACTGTTTCTACTTAATAAGTTTAACATGTAAATAATTTATTGTAGCTGGAGATCTTGTTCCAGCCAAATGAGTAATCTACTTCTCTATCTAAAATTGTCATCTCTGACAATACACTATTGATTCATGGCTGTTTACTTAGAGGAAATGAACAAATAGAGAATGGTCAGAGCTAAAAAAATATTTGCCTTCTAGAATCACACATATGCTTAAGTATATTGCAATAGAGATTCAGCTGGGAGAGCAAGTCATACTATCCACAAATTAACTCAAACTCCAAACAGCACCAGAAATCACAGATGAGTTTCAACAGGTACAGCAATACTCACAGGTCCAAATTAGTAGTTAAGGAACATTTTAAAGATGTATTCATAGGTAATGAAGGCACTATCACAGGTCACTACATTGGTGAGAGGAGGACTGATAAGAGGAGAGTAGGGAGACCAGCCAGAGAAATAGGGAGACTGCAAATGGGCAGAAATGAAAGACCAACATCTGCAGAGCACACACCATGCTCCAGGAATTATGTCATGTATTACTATGTAAACCACTTCTTTTAATCCTTACCATCTTGCAATCCTGAAAAGTGTTTTCTTTTGCTTGATCTGTCCAAGATATAGCACAATGTCCTCAGCACATAATTGTTGCCAAATAAAAGGTTGTATGCCTAATATCTGTGTTTTTGTTTATTCATTACTACACAATCCTAAATATGACAAAACAGGACCTTCAAAACAAATAACAGAGCAAACATTCAGAGACACCAGTTGAAACACATCGGAATATACTAAAACTTGGGGAAAAAGGGACTGGTTAGCATTGTCTGTTTATCAGGTAAGCCTAGCAGAAATAAAAATCTGCATACCGCAGTGGATACTTGTTTAAAACCAATCCTAATGTTTCTGGCAACAGCACCCAGGCTTCTTTGTTTCCTTATTTGTTTGTCTTTAGGAATGGCCCTCATTCTATTATCATGAAAAAAACTCTAAGTCTTAATTATTTTATGCCAAGAGAGTGGTCATTCTCCCTGATCATAACTTTCAACTCTGAAATGGCACTTAATCTAATCTGTCAATTAAACACAGAGTAGTATTTGCCTCGGTTTATAAGGAAAGAGAAATTTCACTATCTTTCTCTGAGGATATGGAAAGAGACACTCTGTATCTCTGGATGGTGTTGTGAAGAATATGAAATCTAGAACTGCTTCAGCCATTTCACTATCATGAAAGAAAAGCTTGAAGCCTGAGGGCTTCATACAAAAGACAGAATAGAAAAACAGTAAAATCAAGCACTTAGTGATATTTCTAAAACAGCTGATCAAGCTTGATCTGAACGTACTCCTACTTCTGACCTTTTCAGTTAATCCAGTATTTCCTTTCATCTTTTAACCAATTTATGTTGTATTTTCAGTCACTCTCAACACAAAGTGTCCCAACTTACACTGGTAGCAGATGGTATCACAGCATGGCTCAGGTGGCAAAAAGTCTCCAAAACGGCCATCAGGAAAGATATTTAATAAGCCCCAGTGCAGGAAGAGCTGAGATAAGGGCAGGAGGTACTATGGGGGAGAGTTTCTAATTACCATGAGTTTGAGTGACCTTGTGGGGAGGTCAATTGGTACATGAGTGAAAAAGTCATAGGAGAAAATTAGGGAAGAAGTAACATATTTTCACTTTATAAACAGGAAAACTTAATTTTCATAATATGAGATAAAAATATTCATTATTGCATCCATACCTAACTAGTTTCTTATCTAGTTTCCTTAGTTCTTTTTAAAAAGGTTTTATTTATTTATTTGAGAGAGAGAGTACAAGCAGTGGGTAGGGGCAGAAGGAGAGAGAGAAGCAGACCCCCCAGTGAGTGGGGAACCCAGTGCGGAGCTCAATCCCAGGACCCCAGGATCATGGCCTGGGCCAGAAGCAGACATTTAAGTGACTGAGCCACCCAGGTGCTCCTCATATCTTTAGTTCTTGAGTAGGAAAGAAAAAAAGTAAAACGTGAATAGTAAAGGAAAATTCATAGAAATGGGTTATAGTTTCTATAACAAAGTTTAACCCCAAATATATACTGCATTCATATATATCAAATATAGATATAAAAATGCAAAGTATCAATAATAAAAATTCAGGTTAAACAAAAAATATACAAAGATCTATGTAGAATATAATCATAGTGGGGCTATTTATAAAATAATAAACTGATCAAATGATTATTATATATTGAGCATCAATACTAATTGGTTATATAAACAAGGGTGGAATAGTTAATATACAAGGATATCCACACTGTCCTTACTGCATAAAGCAAGTTCTAGAACAGTTTTTATAATATGATTCCAAATGGGGATGATGGGGGATGAGAAAGGGAAGGGGATAAAGCTTTTAAAGGAATTCTGAAAGAATAATAATTACCAGTATCTGTTTTGATATTTGGGGGTGGATGAAGGGAGAACATGTATTATTCTTAGAATAAGAAAACAAAAGAATAAAAAGCTATTTCCATTAAAAAAATAATATACCTAACTAAACATCCCATCTAAACTTACAAAGTTGCCAAAAGTCATATATAATTACGTAACATAGTGATTTCTCCTATAATTAGAAGCTGCCATTATTATTATTAATGCCTTCACTCTAACCAAACAAGCATAACTTTATGCTTTACTTAATACATAGCACACTATTATTGACAAATCCATATTGCCAATAACCAATATTCTAACTATACGACCTTTCAAAATACAAGAAAGAGCAATAAAATATTTATGTAATCAAGTCATGTAGAATGATATGATCGAGATATAGCATAGCAGAATTTTACTCAACTGTCCAAATAACTTAAAAGTAGAAATAAGAAAATTACATGTGTGTGTACAACTGTAGTAAGAAAATATGTTTTTCACACATAAATCTCATTTCAGTTGCAGCTGGCAGTTTTGGCATTGTACATTTGAAATTGATACCTCCTTTCCATTTGTATAACACTCTTTAATCTAAATCTCCAATATATAGAATCTATATTGTCCCGGTGACAAAGGTCACAGTTATCAAGCAGATATGTTTATACAAAACGCTTGTCACTATAAATAGTAAGGAATTCTGAAATGTTGATGATACAAATATTTTAAGTGCACATCTGTGCTTAAATACTCTTCTTTGAATGGAAATAAGTATTTATTTAGGCAGTGGAGCAAGTCTGAGGCCAAAAATTGCAGGACTGTGAGCACATTGTTGTGGACACGTCCAAAGGGTTTGAATTTTTTGACAAGGGTAAGTCTGTGCTTCATTGATAGATGGTTAGGGTGAAGTAAAAGTGCGATTCATGCACAGGCTCTTTATAGAGATGTGCATCTTGAACATCTCCATAGGGACATTTAGCCATGATTCAACTTCACTGGCCTGTATCTTGGAATATGTATATACTCTCCATTTTCCCTCATTTTTCAACATTGTTTTCTTACATCTTTATGGAATGTACAATTTTATCACCCAGCTGCAGCTTGCCTTTTTTTTTTTTTTCAAGTATTTCCAATTGCTTTGATTTTTGCTGGTTGTTTTAAATTACTCCTTTCCCCAACTTCAACTGGCTCACTGTCTTTTATCTTTAGTTTCCCTATTTCCACCTGATTTTCTTTATCTTTACCTAACATATATTGTTTATAAGGCATAAAGAAAAAATTATAAAGAAAACAAAATAAAGAAAACACCTCTAATTGTCTTCAATTTTACACTGAAAACAATTTTTATCATTTTTATTTTTAATCTTTTAGTTTAACCTTTCTATTTTATGGCTTCTTCTTTTAGGTTTTTAATTTAATACCTTTCATCTTTATTTTTTTAAATATTTTTAATTATTTATTTGACAGACAGAGATCACAAGTAGGCAGAGAGGCAGGCAGAGAGAGAGAGGGAAGCAGGCTCCCCTCTTTGCTGAGCAGAGAGCCCGATGCGGGGCTCGATCCCAGGACCCTGGGATCATGACCTGAGTCAAAGGCAGAGGTTTTAACCCACTGATCCACCCAGGTGCCCCTCATCTTTATTTTTTATTATGTTATGTTAGTCACCATATAGTACATCATTAGTTTTTGACATAGTGTCCCATGATTCATTGTTTGCGTATAACACCAATAACATTTTATTTCTTAAAATTTTTCCTTGATTGAACTTTAAACATATTTTATGTTTCTGTCACATTTTATTTTTAAATTTTAAACCTCTAAATTTTACTCTATCACTTTCATTTTAAAAGTTCCCTTTATTCCTTGTCACAAAATTATTCTTATTTTAGGATTTATTTTTCATTTTTAAAGAGATTTTATTTATTTATTTATTTGAGAAGGAGCACGTGAAGGAGAGAGAGCACAAGCAGAGGGGTAAGGATAGAAAGAGATAGAGAACCAGACTCTCCCGGAGCAGGGAGCACAATGTGCTTCTCTATTCCAGGACCCTGGGATCATGACCTGAGCTGAAGGCAGACACTTAACTGGCTGAGCCACCCAGACATCCCTAGGATTTATCTTTAAAAATAGCACTAAACTATGGGAAAGTTTACTCCAAATAAGGGAATTTAGAGACTTTGTCCCTCAGCTTTACCTGTAACATTCTTATGGTATCCATAAATGGGTCCTCAGACTTTTCACAAAGGCTTCCCCCAAAAGAAAAAGCTGATTTCACATCAGAATATTTCGGTGACATTATGGTCTGAATTAGACCTCTGGAGAATAAACAATGATAAGCACGAATGGGAATGGTGGCTTCACCATCAAACATTCTCCCAAAGCGGTGCCTTTTAAATACATTTTAAGGTAGTATATCAATATGACATTTCTTATGTGTTCAATGAAGAGACCTAATGGAACCGTCACGAAAATAAGATGGTGATAAACATAGAGAAGGCAGTCAACGAGCAAAACCCCAACCATCTTCTTTTTGAGAGAATTAACACTATAATCTCTTCACCCATTGCCTAACTAGCATTCTCAACAAGGGCAATATTGTCCCCCAGCAAGAGGCAAAAACTGCTTCATGGGAAAGGGTGAAAAAATATTAGATATTAAAATGGCTTATGGAGCTTTAAAGAGCCTGGGTATATAAAGAGACACACAGTGTGTCTGTACCATTAAAATTTAATAAGGCCCAGGATGCAATTAGGGAAAAATATCTAAAGTGCAGAAACTGGCTAACTCATATCTCTGTTAGAAGAATCTTTAAAAATCCTCTATATCTAGTACAGGTGCCTTGGCCAGAAAACCTTCAAACTCTCCTTTTTTAAGACATTCACTCATTTTTTCATTTACTCTTCTAACAATAGGTTTCAAGTGACATCTATGTCACAAACTATATACCGTGCAGTAGGATTTTATGGTAAAGAAGGCCTGCAACTTTTCCCAAGAAACTGATAACCAGAAGGAGATTCAGATACTCAGACATATAAGTGGGTAACTATGATATAAACTTTTTTTTTAAAGATTTTATTTATTTATTTGAAAGACAGAGATCACAAGTAGGCAGAGAGGCAGACAGAGAAAGAGGAGGAAGCAGGTTCCCTGCTGAGCAGAGAGCCCAATGCGGGGCTCGATCCCAAGACCCTGGGATCATGACCTGCGCCGAAGGCAGAGGCTTTAACCCACCGAGCCACCCAGGCGCCCCACTATGATATAAACTTTGATTTAAAAAAAATGACTACTACTTGTGGGATCCCATGGGGAGGGGAAAGTAATCTAAATTTGTTAGGTCAAGTAAGGCTTCTTGAAGGACATGGTACTATGAATACAAGTGCTTTAGGCAGTTGAAGCAGATTATATGACACTTGAAATCAAGATAAACAATGCTATGTTCAGGAAATTGAATGTAATTAGTTAAAATCAGTATGGTTGGTAGGGTAGATAACATTTAAAAATGGTCCAAAAAGTCCATCTCTCAGTGTGTGCACATGGCGCTCCATCTATCAAAAGGAATCTATTTCCCACCCCTTGAACCTTGGCTAGCCTGTGATTCACCAATAGAATCTAACAAAAATCACTCTGGGACTTAGAGGCCTAGGGCTCACATAAGAGAAGCACTAACTTCTGTTTCCTAAGTTTGAGAAGCCAGCTATCATACTAAAAGGCAATCCAGGAAATCTTGCTGAGGGATGCAGGTCACATGAAGAAATTCTATAGAATGAAAGAGAAGAAAAGAGGAGGAGGAGGGATAATAGGAGACACCAAACATGTCAGATGGAAATTTACATTCACCTGCTGAGTACAGCTGAGTGAGTGACATCAGCTGAACCACAGAAAACAAAACCAAATAGCTGAGCCCAGTCAACATACAGAACCTAATTTTTTGGCTTCAGCCGCTGCGATATGAAGAGGTCCAGTTGTTGAAACATCTGGAGTGTATAGTGTGTAGGGAAAAAGAGTTGAAGAGATAAGCAGGAACTAGATAAGTAAAGGTCTTAGGAGTTTTGCTTAAGAGTTTAAACTTTCTTTGCTGTGGACAGTGAGTACTCTTTGAAAGTCATTCAGAATGGAATGATGTAACCAAAATCAAATTAGACAGGCTAGCTGGGATCTTCCCCAGACTGGAGGAATGAGGTTTGTCAACTTTAGGGCAGGTAGCTCCTAATGGGAAATGATTCTTTAATAAGAGCTAATCTATAACTTAAGGACAAAGGCTGAATTTCCCACTCAATGTCTTCTTTTCCTGAAATTATAAAGGTGAGAATGTAAAGGTGGTGGAATTTTTCTTTTTTTTAAATGGGTGACTTCTAAAATCATCAAGTCAAAGTTATGGTCTATCTACAGAACATGGTCAGTATCACTTGATATAATTTTGTATAATTGTGAGATAATAGAAAATACATATTGTTCTCTGTCCCTGGTTCCTGGCACAGAGCTCCTAAAACCCTTGAAATCCCTACATTATAAGAATACTAGGAGCAGGGGCACCTGGGTGACTCAGTGGGTTAAAGCCTCTGCCTTCGGCTCAGGTCATGATCCCACAGTCCTGGGATCGTGTCCTGGGATAGAGCGCTGCATCACATCGAGCTCTCTGCTCAGCAGGGAGCCTGCTTCCTCCTCTCTCTCTGCCTGCCTCTCTGCCTACTTGTAGTCTGTCAAATAAATAAATAAAGTATTTTTTTAAAGCTTCTTTTAAAAAAAAGAATACTAGGAGCATCTTTTGTTTTAATATCTGGTCTTTGACCCCAGTTCCTGACACAAGGAACACATGTTCCTGGGTGATAGCAGTCTTTCATTCTAATTAGGCAACTCTTGGCTCCTGAATGGCTCCTGGGTGAGGGTTGGTCATCAGAAAGGCCAACACATAATTAGAAGCTTAGAATGTTCAGCCCTACCCCCATTCTCTTGAGAAGGAAGAGAGGCTAAAAATGGGGTTAATGATGAGTCATGCCTACATGATGAAACCCTCATAAAATCCTAAAAGTTTAGGGTTCAGAGAGCTCCCAGGTTGGTGAACACTTCCCCATGCTGGGAAGGTGATGCACCCTAAGTCCATGGGGACAGAATCTTTTTCCAGGACCCTCCCAGACCTGGCCCTATCTATCTCTTCATCTGGATGTTTATTTGTATCCTTTATCATATCCTTTAATAAACTGGTAAATACAAGTCTTTCCCTGAGTTCTGTAAGCCATTCTAGCAAATAAACCAAATGTCAGCCAAAGTACAGACAAATAATTTGGGCTTGTGATTGGTGTCAGAAGTGGGGAATGGGGTAGGTGTGGGGGCCTGAGAAAAATAGTCTTGTAGGACTGAAACCCTGCCCTATGGAATCTATTTCCGAGTACACAGTGTCAAAATTGAGTTGAAGTAGGATACCCATCTGGTGTCATAGAGAATTGCCTGGTGTGGGGAAAAACTTCCACACAACTTGTAGACAGAACTGCCAGAAGTGAAGTGTTCTTTGTTAAGGTAAAGGAGACACAAGGGAATAAACACAGCAGGGAAGAAATATGTGGTAAAAAGAATTGGATTTCTTCCCACATAAAAAGGAAAAACTGAGTTTTTCTCAAAGAACAAAAAACTGTCATTCCAACATTTACTTTTTTAAAATGTTTTTTAATTATTTTATATTTTACTAATTACTGTATAAATGTATATTTTAACTCCTTTAAATAATTTTTGAGAATACAGAGTATAAGTAAAGATATGCTTTTATTCCACTAGGTTTGGGTAAGATCATGGTATTTCTTAATTCCTTTAACTACTGAGGTAAAGTAATCTAAAAAAAAATTTCTTTTTAAGTCAAGCTTCATTTTACTAAATTCCTCAATAAACCCACAAAACTGCCATCTTGAAATATAGAGTATACCTTACCAAAAATTACAAAATTTGTTCTACCTTCAGTAATTTCCTAATAGAAGTGATATAATTTAGTCACTCTTCTTAGGTCTTTAAGTTTTTTATTATTAAGTAACATTTAGAATTTATAATGTCATGAGTTATTTACAAATATTAATTCCCTTAAACATCATAACAGCCATGGGAATAGGGTATTATATAATACTCTTTTTTTTTAGATTAGAAGTAAACAGAGGTTAAATAATTTGTCCAAGGTCACAGGGCTACTGCAAAGAAATAGAAATAAATAGGTTAAGTAGCTTGCTAAAGATCACAGGTTCAGTATGCACTAGTCTGAACACAGGCCAGCGATCACTAGTTTTTGTATTCTTAACCACTAACCTGTAGTGCTTCCCTAAGTTTATACTTTTTAACAACAATAAAAGTTTCACATAAATCACGAATACAGATGAAACAAACACACAGCAACAATGAAAAGTAAGGTACCAAACATTCTGACATCTCAGATTCCTCCACTGTAAAACAGATAAGTAACAAGTGCTATATTAAGGAATTTTAATGTGGATCAATTGAGACAATATGTGAGAAGCCTTTAATACGGTGATTGGCTCTACTTCTCAGTAGATGTTCACTGTGATTATTGTTGTATGGGCAGCATCCAAGATTTAAGAACAAATGTTAGCTGATCTACAGTAAAGTGAGACTAGTTCATAAAGCATTATTTTATTTAGCCTATTATTTTGAAGTTTAGACTTTGAGCTAAATGACTTTACGGAAAGGTAATCAATAAAAAAACAAATTATTTACTGTGGCTCTTTGTATAAAAGGTAAAACTTTTGAAATGCAAAAAAAAAAAATTTAGTTACTGCATACTACTCCATGCTAAAAGTCATTATTTAAATGAGAAGTCACGGGGTGCCTGGGTGGCTCAGTGGGTTAAAGCCTCTGTCTTCTGCTCAGATCATAATCCCAGGGTCCTGAGATCTAGCCCCACATCAGGCTCTCTGCTCCTCAGGGAGCCTGCTTCCTGTTCTCTCTCTCTGCCTGCCTCTCTGCCTACTTGTGATCTCTGTCAAATAAATAAATAAAATCTTTAAAAAAAATGAGAAGTTACTTTAGAAATATCCAGCTGAACAAAAATACATTCATATAATTCTTAAATCACTTATAGCTTAAGACTTCACTTCATTTGGACTAAACCAGTCCCTAAATCTGTGAGTTAACAATTTTCATCATTTTTCTCCTGTTGGTTTCCTTTTAAAAAGAAAAATAGCTAAAGCTCAAGATATCTAACAATAAAAACTGACATCAATAATATTAGTTTCATAGAATAACAAGAATGTAGTATAATCAATGAAGTGTCTATTTTAAATGCCTACTAAAATAATACAAATAAATGTATATTTTCTACCAAGCACAAAAGGAAAAAAAATAGTCTATGTTATATACTAGACAACTGGATTTAAGTGACTGCTGATTACTCTTCCTAAAAGAAAAAAAAAAAGTCTCAAAATTACCCCCAGGAAATTGTGATATAGTCATTTATCAATCATTTTTCACACTTAAATATATACAGAACATTTGGCTGCTTCTGGAGAATTGCGGGCATTATTATGGTAGTTCCTAACAATATTTTAAATAAAAGAATATTAGGAAGAAAAGATGGAAAATTTTAGAAATAGATATAATTTTTTGTTTCACCAAGGCTTATATTGGTTGTTTGCATTTCCTTAAGGATAAATGTAAAGAAAATGCAGACAAGTTCTTCCTACTCCTAGAACACAATTTCTCATGCAGTTGATATTATCAGTTCAAGAAATGTTCAATATTATTAGTAAATCAAGGTAAGTATTATCCAACTTATCACCAATTTGTTAGACCCCTTGAGAAATCTTTGATATGAATCTGGTTTAACATAAAAAAATAAAATGATAAAACCTACACGGTAGCAGTGTCAGTTGCAAGAACTGTCTCAGACACCACAAGTTTGAAAGATTTTATCTAGAACTTCATATTGAGATCAGAAATTTACATTACTGTTTCCCTATGGAAAAGGTCTCTCTCTCCCCCTCCTCCTGTAGAATTACCCTGTATTTATATAGAAAAAGCCTTCATTCTATATCATAAATCATGTGTCTCATTATGCTTGACACTGTTCAAATATTCCTCTCCCCACCCCTACCCTACCCCACCGTACTCTCCAGACATTACTCTGATGTCATCGGGAACTAGTGCTGTTTGGAAACTAGAAGGCCCAAATCCTTACTCGGGCACTCAGCACCTTCTGGAGAAAATGTTCAGAAAGAACACTCAGAGTAAATTCAAGCTATTTAATCTCTATTCCCACGTGACAGCTGGACTCCTTTGTCCATCTCCCCGCAAGGCTGCCCTAATGCCTAAAATAACACCAACCCTCTTCCAACCAGTTCTTCCAGGCTCACTGTCAATAATTAGGTCTCTAGGTCTTACTGCTGTAATGATAAATAGAAACAGGGAAATAAATCCATCTGTCTCTCTCTTTCATCATTTCATTCCCAATGTTTAGAACAGAGTCTGATACATGGTAGAAATTTGGTATATAATTATTGAATGAATGAAGAAGATCAAGGGGGAAGAGTGTGTTTGTCCCAACTGAAAACAATGTATTTTCCTTTCACATATAGCTCTAAGTTTCAGCAATCTGACCCAATCATGTCCTGTGCCTTGGTCAAATCAATTCTCCTCCTCCTCAGTAATGATCCCATTGGAAAAGAAATGAGATTTTAACTGTATTTTTACTATCCTTTTCCCCATATCTAAGACATTCATATATTGGGGATACCCAAAATGCCTAATGTTCCTTCTCATGTATTCTTATCAGTTGAAAAGTCCTCAGTACATGGAATCATTTAAGAATAGGCAATAGTGGGCACGTGGGTGGCTCAGTGGGTTAAGCTGCTGCCTTCGGCTCAGGTCATGATCTCAGGGTCCTGGGATCGAGTCCCACATCGGGCTCTCTGCTCAGCGGGGAGCCTGCTTCCCTCTCTCTCTCTCTCTCTCTGCCTGCCTCTCTGCCTACTTGTGATCTCTGTCAAATAAATAAATAAAATCTTAAAAAAAAAATAGGCAATAGAGGGCACCTGGGTGGCTCAGTCCATTAAACCTCTGCCTTAGGCACAGGTCATGATCCCAGAGTCCTTGATGGAGTCCTGTGTTGTGCTTCCTGCTTAGTGGAGAGTCTACTTCTCCCTCTGACCCTCCCCTCTCCCATGCTTCCCCCCACCTCTCTCTCTCTCTCTCTCTCTCTCTCAAGTAAATATATTTTTTTTAAAGAATAAGCAACTATTTTCTAAATTTGTACTTGTTCAATTTTTCACAAAACCATTCTTTATATTTGTCAGGAATATCCTCACTCCTCAAATGGAGAAAAATATGGAAAATCAGGTTGGACAGCTAAGGAATAGATCTAGGAGATGACTGAGCAAAAGCACATGTTCTGGGTCATTAAGGTCAGGATTAAAAGTTACTCAGCTGTCAGATTTCTGAAGCAAATCAAGAAGGCCAAATATGTGAGGTTTATTAAAGCAGAAGAGTCAAGAATCCAGTGAGTGTGTTAGGAATATTTCCAAAAAATCAAATGTCTAGGAACTGGGAGAAGAAAGTACACATGAGGATGGCCAGGAGACAAACATGCAAGAGCAAGGAAACCATGTCAGGCAACTAAAGCAGGCTGTATTAAAGGGAGCATCTTTTGTACCTCCCACAAAATGTGAGAGAACTGAGCTATAAGTGCATGACCAAAGTCACTCTAAGAACTGTTTCTAGCCTCCCTGTTGGCACAGAGGATGACTGTAAGTAGGAAACTTAGATCACAGGCATTCACAGAAAACACTGGACAGTCAAAAATTAAATTTAAAGGATAAGGTGACATCAGGTGATACCTAGATTATAAATGGATACTATATTTTTAAAAGTTGGCTAGAGAGTTATGACTGCACACAATATTTTCACTCAAATCCATGCACTCATTCCTTCAACACATACTATGTAAGTCCTATATGTCAGGTGCTATTCATAATGAGACAGGATATATGTCGTCAAGATCCTTGATGAGAGGTTGGGAGAAATAGACACATCATGGGATTCAACAGGACATATGTGCTCTTATATTATGTATTTAGTACCAAGAGAACAGAAAGGAGGTTTGGTTTATAGATAGGAATTTTTTTAGGTTGCTTGAGTATTTGCAAAGAGCGAAAAGGAGGTACATATATTCCAGCCAAAGGAATATGAGCCAATATATCAACATGTGAAAAAGACTTCACCAAATGATAGTGATATAGAGGGAAGGGGGTACAACAGAGCTAGAAAAATAGGCTGGAGCTAGATTGGGAAGAGTCAACCGTGTCTTGAGGTTTTAAAATACAATTAAAGATTTTAAAGCAGAAATTTAAAAAGTCATTTTTAGAAAGATTACTATAAGGGTAGTAGAGGAGATAAGTTCTATTTGGAGGGACAATTGGAGGAAGAAAGACTAGTAGGAAGCTATTAGGGGAGATTAGTGACTGATGATGGACTTTGAAATAAATGGCTGCTCAATTCATTTTGGATATAGAATACACAGTCTTAAGTGATTGACTGAATATAGTAGTAATTGGTAAAAAGGACTTGAGATTCACAGATCATCTTAGGTAATCATATGGATGATAATGTCACTAACCAAAATGGAAGAAAGAAGAAGGTGAGGGTGGAAGGGAAGGGGATGGTAGAAAAAGGAAATTGGCTTTGAGACCTCCTAAATTTGAGGTGCTCAAAAACATGCAAGTTGGAATGTCCTATTTTATGAGGTACTCTGAGTTAACAGTCATTGCCTTGAGATAATGTCAGTAGTTTTAAGTTGAAGTTGAATTCTGGGCATAAATATTATTAAATATGTTGGGTGCATAAATTTGATAAAAAGTTCCATTATTTACTCTTAGGTTGTGAAAACCATTGATAAGAATAAAGCAACATTATAAAATGAATATGACAGTATCAACCTAGTCATGGTCATATAAAAATTGCTGAAATTGTTTAAGATTTAAACCTATCAGCACAAGCACAATATTCACAACCCATTCATCATATAATTGTAAATAGCAAGAAAAAATAAATAATTAGATACCATTCCACATGTATCAACTTTTAAAAAGGTCTTAGCAAGTTTAAGTGAGGCACCCCACCAAGTAATAGCAGAAATCTCTGGAACCATTGATTAATCATACATCATCAAGTCTTGTCACCTCTAATTACTTAAACTGAATTATGAGTATATGTGTGAATATGATGTAGTTTGAAATACTAAAATAAAATACTAAATAAAACAAACATGTATGTTGGTACTTGTTCTAAACCATCTTCCCTGATATTCTATATTACAAAGATTAATCTTTGTTTTTAACTTTCATTTCCTTTTCTATCACACAGTAGGTAATAGGCAATACCAGTATTTAGCTAAGCAAGAAAGTGGAGTGAGACATGGTTTCCATATTTACTGGAATATTATCACTACAAAGTCATTTCATGGAATTTGACTTGTCTTATCATAATAATATATTCCAGAAACAGTTTTATGTGAAAAGTAAATTACTCGTTTGGTCCAAAAACTGAAACCTGGATCTCCTAAGGGAGACAGGCATAGTTTTGTTTTTACCAACGTTAGTTAATAGGTGGGATTTTTATACATTGTTGGCACTACAAATAATTGCTACATATAATTATAATGTATCCAACAATGCCTTCTTGTAAGTAAGTAACTGTGGTTATTACTATGGATCTAGATAATTAAAACAGAATAAAAAAACTGTTATAGCCCCAGAAGGGCAACTGTCTTCTCTCTGAGTATATGAAACACCAGAATTGAAAATGTTTTGTACATCATCTGTGACCAATGAGAAGACCTTTCCATAATTTTAGCTGTAAGTTGACCCAAAAAACAAATCAGAATGCCTTCTGGAAGATGACAGCTGCTCAACAAACCCAAAGTGTCTAAACAAAGTTGGTTTAAACCTAAAGACAGATACATGCAAGGGCACTAAAGACAATCTGAAATAAATTGAAAATCTAATCTCCTAATTAGATGATATATTTATTCATGAAACACATCCAAGAAGATAAACACGTCATTAAAATGCATGTTTACATTTACTGTAAATTCATGTACCTCTTCCTTCTTAAAAGGTAATGGCATAAATATTATCATTATTTAATGGAAGTTAACCGAATGCCTTATTATATTAACAGTAACCTATAAAACCAACAGAATATATCTTCATAGTATAAAAAATGTTCTAAATTATTCTGTACACTACTTATAAGTAATGATTGCAAACATTTTTATCTGTATATAATTATTATCCTCCTAAGGAGAATTTGCTTGAAGCTTCAAGAAACTGCAACTTCTTTGCCTGTTTGGAGAATACAAACATCATGCCAAGTACAGTACCATTTACATTTATTTTAAATATATGTTATAAAATACCGCTTTAATTTGTAGTTATAAAAATAATTAAACATTTAATTTGAAAACTCATGTTTTAAAATATAACTAGCAGGTTCTTATAAGCCCATATAATTTATAGCCAAATCAATAAGAGAAATTAAACTTTATATTGACCTATATTTAAAAATTACATTTTTAAATGTCTCCTTTTTTGATTAGAAGTTATTTAGTCCTTTATTTCTGGTATCTGCTTCCATGGAAGGGCATGGAATAGTACTAACACGAACCTAACCACTTGCCAGATGGTACACACAGTTGTGATTGTGTTCACAGTACACTCTAAGAGGTCTCATCCAAATCTAAGCCTACTTGCATGTTTAATAGTCACACGAAACATAAAATGCCCAGGTTCAGATTCCAAAGCTTCCCTTCCCTTAGCTTTTCCCTTAAAAATTAATGGCCGCTGTATCCTCATTGGCTCTGACCAAAAATCTTGGACTCATTTTAAATCCCCTCTCTCATACAACATCCAGCCTCTCAGAAAATCCTGTTGCTTTCTCATAAAAAAAATTAAAAAATCTTACCATTTACCCTCTATGCCATTGTCATCCTAGCCCAGAAAATCTTCATAACTCTCTTCAATAAATGAAATAGTTTCTAACCAGTCTGCCAGCTTCTATCTACCCTTAGCCCCTATGGCAGTCTAATTTCTACCCAGCAGTCATAGTGATCTTGTTATGTAAATCAAATCAGGTAATTCTTCTCAAAATCCTCTAAGAGCTTTCCAGCATTCTCAAAATAAAATTCAATATTCTCTTTACTACCATCTAAAAGGCCCTTAAGTCAAACCCTTTTTGGTCCCCAAGTACCTAACTTCATTTTCTCTTCCCCCTTTCTAAGTTTTCCTACTCTGTTTATTCTAATCTCCTCGTTAGAACATTTTGGACATGTTCTCATCTTAAGGGCTTTGCATTTGCTGTTCCCCCAACTCTAATTTCCATCCTTAGTTCTCTGTATTTCTCACTTCCTCACTTACTTCAGGTTTCCATTATATGTCACCTTCTCAGAACAACCTTGGCTTCTCTCTTTAAACCTGATTTAAAACCACCCTGCACTCCATTTCCCTGTGCTTTATGTTTTTCTCCAGTGCTTATGGCCATCAAACATACTGTAGCATAGATGTGTTCATTATTGGTTTGTTACCTGTTTCTTACAATAGATATAAGCTCCCTGGGGACAGATTTGTGTGTATTTAGTTAATAGCCCACAATAGTGCCTGACAAATGCTCAATAATTTTTCTTGAATGAATGAGTAAATATGAAAGTACTATCTGTCTTTTTAAGTTTTATTTCATTCCTCTTACATAGCCTAACTCATCTGTTTTCACAGAAATATAGTGCATTGGTCAAGGCAATTAAAGCAGTACCGCAGACAAAGCTAGATGAGGGTCGGGAACTCACCAAGCAACAAATGAATCAAGAACACATGTTCCTTTTAGCATGTGACTCATCACTTTCAAAGTCCTTTGATTCCAGGTAGGAAAATGAGGATGGAGACAGCATAATACCATTGGAAGCCTTAGGGTTTGGATCTGGAAGTGGTGTACACTGGCTTTGGTCAGAATTGGTATCACATAGCTTAGCTTAGTTCAGAAGGCTGGGAGATATAATCTTCCAACGGGCCCACGGAAGAGAAAACTGGGGTGGTGAGCATCTAGCCAGTCTCTGCCATAGATAAACTAGAAAAGCACTGACATTTCATGTACTTTTTTTTTTTTTTTTACTTTTATAAAATACTTTAAAATTTATGCTACATGGCATGCCTCTGGAGAACCATGATGAAAACAGAGTAGAATGACAGGATTGAGCATAACTGGAGGAATGAAGAGAGAAGTATTAGTTACATTTTTAAAGAACTGTCTCTCTGAGTAGGTGATACTTGAGTTGCAATATTAGAGATGAAAAAGTCAGATGCAAAAATGAGAGATGTAACAACACAAGTAGAGGGAAGAACTAGTAGTATACAGCCCCAGGGCAAGAGTAAATGTGGCGTGTTTGCAGAATAGTGAGAAGACTGAGGAAGCAGAGGGTACTGGGTAGGGAGTGTGAGAGAGTGTCTGGCCAGAGATAGGCAGGAGAAACTTGCAAAGCCTGGTATGCCACAGGATGAAGTTTGGATTTTATTTTAAAATAAGAGGAAGACATTATTGTGTTTAAAGAAGGGAATCCTGTAGTCTGATTTATATTTTTAAAAGATCTGTTTGGTTATTGCGAAGTGAGTGAATTATTATAGGGTAAGGTAGGGCGAATTAGTAGGCTTTTGCAATAGTGTGAGAGACAGGGAAAATATGTAAATGTATTCTGGAGGAAGGGCCTATCAGAATTACTGGTAGATTTAATGGTGGCAAATGCCCGGTGGGAGAATGAGCAATCCCAATGACTCCTAGGACTTTAGCTTTAGTAAATTCACAGAAGTTCATATTTTGCTTTTACGAAAATGAGGTAAATTCACAGAAGTTCATATTTTGCTTTTACGAAAATGAGAAGATTAGAAGACCAGGTTTTCTGGCAGGAAAAAAAAAAAAGAGTGAGAGAGATATAACTCTTTCTGGGCATGACAACTTGGAGAAATTTATTAGATGCCCAAGTTCACTGGAGAAGTCAATAGTAGAGATATCACCATGAGGATGATCACCATATGGGGAAGTATTTATAGCCTGAGTATGGGAGAAGCCACCTGGGGAAGTGCAGCAGCGAGAAGAAGAAGCTATAGGGGTGAGCCAGGAAGGAGAGGAGGGAGGCAGAATCCATCAGTCAGAAGTCTTGCAGAAGAGGAACAGCCCCCTGAAGATGCTGAGCAGGACAGCTTGGGAGTCAGCAGGACCATACAAATAATGGGGTCAGGATAAGAAAAGCAGGTATGGTGAGTTGATTTGACTGAACCTGAGAGGTAAAGAAAAAAAAGTTAAGTGGCACTAGTGGTGGGCACTGAAAGAGCAAATGACCGACAAAAGGAGTTCCAGGGCAGAGGAAAGAAAGGAAACTCCAGAAACTCCACTGGAGGAAAGAACAGAAAGAACAAATAGAGGATGTTAGTTCCTTCATCACTGCTGCCAACATTTTTGATGAAAATGAGCAGAGCAGCTTCTGAGGAAACAGCATAGGTGTGGTAGAGGGTTGTCTGGCTAAAAGAAAAAAAGTGTTTTTAACTAATAGAAGGTGCTGAAGGACATTTTCTATACTGACAGGAAGCATCCTGTGAAAGTAGGAAAAAGACATCTACCTAAATCAGAACTTAAAAACTCTCTTAACTAATCTGATTTAAAATCCTTCTGGTTCTTCAACCTGTGGAATTGCACTCTACAGAAATGCAAATTAGGTAAGACATTAAAAATTTTTAATTATCTGGAATTTAATATGCATTTATTTTATTTTGACCTTGTTAGAAAAACAGTAAAAATACATTTTTAATAAATCTGGTTTTCCAAGAAAAGAACATATAATTCGCAAATTCTGCATATAAATACAATCTAATTAATTATTTTAATATTTAAGTTTAAAGCAATTATCAAGGGAGAAAAAGATACTGGCCAAACTCATACCTAACTTAGTTGTATGTTACTGGCAAACTTGTATGCCTGATTGTAAAAATAGATACTATTTCCTCAGTTTCCTCAGTATTTTTCTTTAAAATAATTGCATGGCTTCTTTACTGTTTAGGAGTATGCTTTTGAGTAAACTAAACCTGATACAAATTCTTTCTCCATGACTCTCAAAATCTCTGCGGCTTGTGTGTGCGTGTATATGAGAGAGAGAGAGAGAGAGAGAGAGAGAGAATTGGGAAAATAATAAATGCCTTACAGAAATACAAAAGTTAAAGACAGCATGTATAAACCAGTTGAATTCTAGCAATTATAGATGCTTATTGTTATTAAGATACCCTTATTATCATCATCATCATCATGATCATTGTTATTTTGGTTTTTTTTTTGTTTTTTTTTTAAAGATTTTATTTATTTATTTGTCAGAGAGAGAGAGAGAGAGAACAGGCAGACAGAGGCAGAGGGAGAAGCAGGCTCCCAGCCGAGCAAGGAGCCCGATGTGGGACTTGATCCCAGGACACTGGGATCATGACCTGAGCCGAAGGCAGCCGCTTAACCAACTGAGCCACCCAGGTATCCCCGATCATTGTTATTTTGATTAAGAAATCTATACCACAGGAGAGGAGGAGTCAAGATGGCGGAGAAGTAGCAGCTGAGACTACGTCGGGTAGCAGGAGATCAGCTAGATAGCTCATCAAACCATTTAGAACACCTACAAATCCAACGGGAGATCGAAGAGAGGAAGAACAGCAATTCTGGAAACAGAAAATTGACCACATTCTGAAAGGTAGGACCGGCGGAGAAGTGAATCGAAAGCAATGGGAGGATAGACTGCGGGGGAGGGGCCGGCTCCCGGCAAGCAGCGGAGCAACGGAGCACTAAATCGGGACTTTTAAAAGTCTGCTCTACGGAGGGACATTGCTCCAGAGTCTAAACCGGGGTGAAGCCCACGCGGGGTCAGCATGGCCCCAGGTCCCGCAGGGTCACAGAAGGATTGGGGGTGTCTGAGTGTCGCAGACCAAGCAGGTATTGGAGCAGGAAGCCGGCTACAGAGACAGAACTGAGAAGTGAGCTCTCAGCTCGGGGTTACCTTGAACCGGTCGCAGGCTGGGTGAGCTCTGAGCACAACCGGAGACCCAGGAGACGGGAGTGATTGGGGCTTTTCTCTGAGGGCGCACTGAGGAGTGGGGCCCCGAACTCTCAGCTCCTCCGGACCGGAGACTGGGAGGTCGCCATTTTCATTCCCGTCCTCGAGAACTCTACGGAAAGCGCTCAGGGAACAAAAGCTCCCGAAAGCAAAACCGAGCGGATTACATAGCCTGGCGCCTGGTATGGGCGGTGCAGCTCTGCCTCGGGCAAAGACACTTGAGAATCACTACAACAGGCCCCTCCTGCAAAAGACTGACAAGAAATCCAGCCAAGAGGAAGTTGACCTAACAAGGAGAGCAGCAGAATTCCAGAGGAGGAGAAAGCAAAGCGCGGAATTCATGGCTTTCTCCCCATGATTCTTTAGTCTTGCAGTTAATTTAATTTTTTCCTTAATTTTATTTTTTTCTTTCTTTTTCTGCTAAATTTTTTTAACTTTTACCCTTTTCTTTATTAACATTTTTAAACTAGTTTATTTTAACAATACCTTCCCAAAAAAAATAATAATCTTTTTTGAACCTTCATTATTATAGTCATATCTTATCCTTCATAGTATTTAACTCTATTTTTTATATTCACATAAGGGGTTTTTTTTTTTCCTAAAAAATTTGGGGTACAACTTCCTCTAGTGGATCAAAATATACCCTAAATCTATCTCTGGGATTGTCCTAGTCTCCAGCCTGAGCAAATTCCCTCCAATTTCTTTTTCTTTATTCTCCCAACCAACTTAACTCCTTTTTTTAGAAAAAAAAATTTTTTTTTTGTTTTTCATCTTTATAGGCATATTCCATCCCTTCATTGTGCTTACCCTTATATACGTTTTTCATTCTTTAAAATTTGGGGAGGTACTTTCTTCTAAGAAACCAAAATACCCCACAATTAAGTGGGTGACCCTGTTCTAGTCACCAGTCTAATATATATATTTTTTTTCTTTTTTATATTTTTTCTTTATTTGTTTTCTTTAATTTTTTTTTCTGAACTTCTTTTTAGCCCTTTCTCCCTCCCCCACGATTTGGGGTCTCTTCTAATTTGGTTAAAGGGCATTTTCCTGGGGTCTTTGCCACCCTTTTAGTATTTTATTTGCTCCTTCATATACTTTTAACTGGAAAAAATGACAAGGCGGAAAAACTCACCACAAAAAAAAGAACAAGAGGCAGTAACGAAGACTAGGGACCCAATCAATACGGACACTGGTAATATGTCAGATCTAGAGTTCAGAATGACGATTCTCAGGTTCTAGCTGGGCTCGAAAAAGGCATGGAAGATATTAGAGAAACCCTCTCTGGAGATATAAAAGCCCTGTCTAAATAAAAGAACTAAAATCTAACCAAGTTGAAATCAAAAAAGCTATTAATGAGGTGCAATAAAAAATGGAGGCTATTACTGCTACGATAAATGAGGCAGAAGAAAGAATTAGTGATATAGAAGACCAAATGACAGAGAATAAAGAAACTGAGCAAAAGAGGGACAAACAGCTACTGGACCACGAGGGGAGAATTCGAGAGATAAGTGACACCATAAGACGAAACAACAATAGAATAATTGGGATTCCAGAAGAAGAAGAAAGAGAGTGGGGAGAAGAAGGTATATTGGAGAGAAATATTGTAGAGAATGTCCCTAATATGGCAACGGAAACAAAAACCAAAATCCAGGAGGTGCAGAGAACCCCCCTCAAAATCAACAAGAATAAGTCCACACCCCATCACCTAATAGTAAAATTTACAAGTCTTAGCGACAAAGAGAAAATCCTGAAAGCAGCCTGGAAAAAGAAGTCAGTAACATACAATGGTAAAAATATTAGATTGGCAGCAGACTTATCCACAGAGACCTGGCAGGCCAGAATGAACTGGCATGATATATTCAGAGCACTGAACAAGAAAAAAATGAGCCAAGAATACTAGATCCAGCTAGGCTATCACTGAAAATAGAAGGAGAGATAAAAAGGTTCCAGGACAAGCAAAAACGGAAAGAATTTGCAAACACCAAACCAGCTCAACAGGAAATATTGAAAGGGGACCTCTAAGCAAAGAGAGAGCCTAAAAATAGTAGATCAGAAAGGAACAGAGACAATATACAGTAACAGTCACCTTACAGGCAATACAATAGCACTAAATTCATATCTCTCAATAGTTACCCTGAATGTTAATGGGCTAAATGCCCCAATCAAAAGACACAGGGTATCAGAATGGATAAAAAAACAAAACCCATCAATATGTTGCATACAAGAAACTCATTTTAGACCTGAAGACACCTCCAGATTTAAAGTGAGGGGGTGGAAAACAATTTACCATGCTAATGGACATCAGAAGAAAGCTGGGGTGGCAATCCTTGTATCAGATCAATTAGATTTTAAGCCAAAGACTATAATAAGAGATGAGGAAGGACACTATATCATACTCAAAGGGTCTGTCCAACAAGAAGATCTAACAATTTTAAATATCTATGCCCCTAACGTGGGAGCAGCCAACTATATAAACCAATTAATAACAAAATCAAAGAAACACATCAACAACAATACAATAATAGTAGG
>PISX010020542.1:10406-35679 GCA_004024625.1 Mellivora capensis | reverse complement strand
CGGGACGCCTGGGTGGCTCAGTTGGTTAAGCGGCTGCCTTCGGCTCAGGTCATGATCCCAGCGTCCTGGGATCGAGTCCCACATCGGGCTCCTTGCTCAGCAGGGAGTCTGCTTCTCTCTCTGCCTCTGCCTGCCACTCTGTCTGCCTGTGCTCTCTCTCTCATGCTCTCTCTCTCTCTGACAAATAAATAAATAAAATCTTTAAAAAAAAAAAAAAAGAAAAAGAAAACGTTATGACCATAGGCTCACAGGAGCCTGACCCTGTATTTCCCTTAGGAGCAATGCTTCAGTATTGCTGGTTCAGTGTTTGCAATGACTTCTTGAAACAGAAGTACTGCAAATAGTGAGACTCTACCATACTTTACATATTCTGTTCTCCAAACTTTAAAGTACCTTATAGACATTAACTCATTCATCAATACAACTTCCAAAACTTGGCAGCTGGATAGTGGGTTGTTGTATGTAGGATGGCAGTGGGCAATCCACTTAGTAGGTTTTCTTTAATGTTCAAAAGAGTCTAGGACAATTTTTGCTTCTTATTAGGAATCTCTTGAATATATAATACCCTGCCCTTGGATCTAAAAAGTTCTGCTTCCTAAGCATGGTTAGGTTTGATTGATTTGCTTTGGAACTCATTTGAATATTCCTTATTTGACTTTCACGAGGAAAGGTAAAAAAAAGCAAAAATTTTGTAAAGCAAAAAATTAGAACTTTTTGGCAGAAAAGTGCCAGGTAGGAAGAATAATCATAGTGGTTATTTTCACAGACATAAGGTACTAATGATGTAAGTTGTTGATGCATGGAATTTAAATGTACTATGTTGGTGATGATTCTGTGTGTGTGTGTGTGTGTGTGTGTGTGTGTAAAATAGCAACTTTTGTCCCTTCGGTTCTGTGTCTACATCTTTTACTAGATCTTGTTAGTTCTTCCTTTACATGATTTCTCAAATTTGTTCTTTTTTTTTTTTTCCATATAATTGTAATCTGGAAATCTAGACTTTAACATCTTCAGGGTTGACCCTAAAGTTATCCTCATTTCTTACAGCCACATTCTCTCTTGAATGCATCTTTTCTAAGCATATTTTTATCATATTATTCTGCAGAAATATTACTGCCCTACTTAGAAACTTTCTGTGGCTGCTAGTTGTCTATTTTTAAGTTACTATAAACCAGTTATCTCTTAATGCTTCACAATTCTCCTATAGCTCTTCTTCCCTACCCCCTTAATTGATGTTATTATGTCATAATTCATTGTCAGAGGGAGCTCTTAGATATGAATTCCCTCATCTTATTACTATGATCTATAAAGCTGTATCTATTTCTTCTTTTTTCTTTCAATAAAAAAGTATTCCTAATCCTAACTAAGAATAATTTCTCCACTTGTGCCCTGGATCCCATTCTCATCTTCTCAGAGACTTTTCTACTTGATTTATCCCTAAGATTGTCAGACTTGGCAACAGCAAGAATACAAAACACATAATTAAAATTTAAATTCAGATAACAACAAGTAATTTTAGTATAGTATGTCCTATGCAATATTTGGGACACATTTATGTTAAGAAAATTATTTGTTGTTTATCTGAAATTCAAATACAACTGGCATACTGAATTTTTTCTGGCAACCTTATTTAACTCTCTTTCCTTTTTTATACTTCTAAACACACACATACGCACAAACACACATTCTCATACTCCCTCTCTGTTGGATCATTTCTTCAGAGTTCACTCAAGCTCTAGTAACCATCTTGTTAAACAAAATCACACACATACACACACAAATCAATCACTTCCTTTGATTTATAATCCTTTAGTTATTTCCACATCTCTCTGCTCTGCTTCACAGCCCAGTTTTTCAAAAGACTTGTCTGTTCAAACTGCCTCTCCTACTTAACCTCCTGGTCATTCTTCAGTTTTCCCTAATCCTGCTTTCATCCCCCCACCCTCCTCAAGTCACCAGAAACCTCCATGCTGCCTAATCCTAAAAACTATTTTCAGTTATCATCTTAACAAAGTCCCAGCAGTATTTGAAATAGCTGATCACTCTTTCCTTTTTGAAATAATCTCTTTAACTTAATTTCAGTGACACCATTTTCTTTGGATTTTCCTCTTGTTTTTCTGGTGGCTGCTTTTCAAATTTCAGCTGCTGGCTTTTCTCATTCTACTCTATATGGTGGATCAAGGCTCAGATGTGGATCCTGTTTGTTTATTTGCTTGTTCCCCTTCTCTAGGCAAATTTATCCACTCCCATGGTTTTATATTTGTGCATACATGGATTTAAATTCTGGAAATGAAGAAATCAGTAACTCCCAATTTTATGCTTCCAGCCCAGACTTTTCTCTGAGCTCCAGACTCTATTCAGTTGCTATTTCAATTCCACTTGCTTCTCATAGACATTTCAAACTCGACATGACCAAAATTAAGACCTGGTATTCTTCTCATACCTACTTTCTCCCTATTCTATCCAGTTTTAGTCAGTAACATCCCTGTTTAACTAGTTGCTTAAGGCAGAAACCTGATTGTCATTCTTGATATCTTTTTCATCTTTAGATGCCGTCTGTTATCAAGTCCTATTGAGTCAACCACCAAGATGTATCTTAAATTCATTCGCCACCGTCATTGCAATTCAGGCTACCATCATCTCTCATATATTCTAATGACCTTCTAACTAGACTCATTTCCATTACTGTTCATTCAGTTTCTTCTCCTTATAGCAGCCATGATGATCTTTTGAAAACAAAAATCCCTATTAGCTTCCTTTTCTCTCTTGTTTTTTTTTTTGTTTAAGATTTTATTTTTGAGGGTGCCTGGGTGGCTCAGTGGGTTAAGCCTCTGCCTTTGGCTCAGGTCATGGTCTCAGGGTCCTGGGATTGAGCCCCGCATCAGGCTCTCTGCTCAGCGGGGAGCCTGCTTCCCCCTCTTGCTCTGCCTGCCTCCCTGCCTACTTGTGATCTCTCTCTCTGTGTCAAATAAATAAATAAAATCTTTAAAAAAAAAGGTTTTATTTTTGAGCAATCTTCATACCCAGCGTAGGGCTCAGACTCACAACCCCAAGATCAAGAGCTGAATGCTCCACCAACTGAACCAGCCAGGCACCCCATTTCCTGTTATTCTTACAATGAAATTAAAACTTTTCTGGGGCCTGCAAAAACCCTGCATAATCAGCCCCTGCCTACCTCTTCAATCACGTTTCCCACCACTCTGACTGACAATGGTCTAATCATACAAAATAAGAATTTGTACACACAAAATGGAATCTTATTCCCAAGCAGTTTAAAGAATATTAGTTCCTGTAATATACAGAATCTAAAAATTTATGCAAATATTGCCAACCAAGCCTTAGTATGCATGAGTAGTTGTTTGAAAATAATTGAGATGTGTCAAATCAAATGCCTAATCTCCCCTACTCCTTAAAATCTCAGAGGCTTCTTATTTAATTTTCTATGGCTTAAAACGATATGTTGTATTAACTTACAGTTCTAGAGATCAGAAGTCTAGAATGGGACTCAGTGGACTAAAATCAATGTTAGGAGTTTTACTCAGCTATAAAAATGAATGAAATCCTGCTATTTGTGACAACATGGATGAACCTAGGGTATTATGCTAAGTGAAATAGAGAAAGACAAATGCTGTATGATTTCACTTATATGTGGAATCTAGAAAATAAAACAAATGAATAAGCGAAACAGAAACAGACTCTCAGGTCCAGGAAATGAAGTGTTGGTTACCAGAGGGGGAAAGGGTTTGAGCAGATGAAATAGGTGAAAGGATTAAGAGGTACAGACTTCCAGTTGTAAAATAAACAAGGCATGGAGATATAATTATTTTCAGCATAGGGAATATAGTTAATAATATTGTAATAACTTTGCATGGTGACAGATGGTAACTAAACTTATCGTGGGATCATTTAGTAATGTATAGAAATATTGAATCATTATGATACACATGTGAAACTAATAGGATATTATATGTCAGTCATACTTCAGTAGTTTTTAAAAATGTGTCAGTAGGGCTGTCTAGAGCAGGATTCATTTCTTTGCCTTTTCCAGCATCTGAAGCACCCAGCGTTCCTTGGTCTGTGGTCCCTTCCCCCATCCTCACAGCCAGCAATGTAGCATCTTCAAATCTGTCTCTGGGTCTCATTCATTCTTCTGCTTCTCTCTTCTAGTTGTAAGGAACCTTTTGATTATATTGGGTCCACTTGGGTAATTCAGGATAAACTCTCCATCTCAAGGTTGCAACTAGCAACCTTAATTCCCTCTGAAGCCTTACCTATGCTGTTATTCACAGGCTCTGGAAATTAGAACATGGACATCTTTGGAGGGGCCATTATTCTGTCTGTTACTCATTAAAAAATGTTTTTTTCCTCTTTTTATAAGAGCAGTTCATTCTCATTCCCCCAAAATTAAGAAAACAGACCAGGAATTCAGGAACTGTTTAGGCCCTATTGATTTCTCTTTTTTTTTTCTTTTTAATTGAAGTATAGTTGACATATAATGCTATGTTAGTTTTGTGTGTACAACATAGTGATTGGACAATTTTATGCATTATGCAGTGTTTGCCATGGAAGTGTAGCTAGCATCTGACACCATACAAAGTTATTACAGTATTATTGACTGTATTCCCGAGGCTGTACTTTTTATGCCTGTGATTTATTTTATAAATGAAAATTTAGGCTCGTTTGATCTCCTAATGGAAATAGATACTTAGTTCATGTTGACTAAGGAGAGATAATCTCTGAACACTTAGGGTATTTAAAACACTAGAAAAGTTTATTAAAAGTCACATGCAGAGGCACTTGGGTGGCTCAGCCAGTTAAGCATCTGCCTTCAGCTTGGGTAATAATCCGAGAGTCCTGGGATTGAGCCCCACATCAGGAGTCCCTGCTCAGTGGGGAGCCTACTTCTTCCTCTCCCTCTGCTCCTCCCTTCCCTGCTTGTACTTGCTCTCTCAAATAAATAAATAAGTCACAAACAATAACCAAACTATGGAAAGAGCCCAGATGTCCATCAACTGATGAATAAATAAAGAAGATGTGGTATATATCTACAATGGAATATTACTCAGCTATCAAAAAGAAAAAGAAATCTTGCCATTTCCAAGGATCTGGATAGAACTAGAGGGTATTGGGATGCCTGGGGGGCTCAGTCATTAAGTGTCTGCCTTCAGTTCAGGTCATGGTCCTGGGATTGAGCCCCACATCAGGCTCCCTGCTCGGTGGGAAGCCTGCTTCTCCCTCTCCAGCCTCTCTATGGTTGTGTTCCCTCTCTCACTATCTCTCTTGGTCATAAATTAATAAATTAATAATCTTTAAAAAAAAGAACTAGAGGGTATTATGCTAAATGAAATAAGTCAATCAGAGAAAGACAATTATATGATTTCATTCTTATGTGGAAACAAAACAGAGGAGCATAGGAGAAGGGTGGGAAAAATAAAACAAGACGAAATCAGAGAGGGAGACAAACCATAAGAGACTATTAATCATAGGAAATAAACTGAGGATTGCTAGAGGGGAGGAGGGTGGGAGGATGGGGTAACTGGGTGTTGGACTTCAGGAGAGCACGTGATGTAATTAGCACTGGGTTTATATAACCTGATGAATCACTGAAATCTACCTCTGAAACTAATAATATACTGTGTTAATTAATTGGATTTAAATTAATTTTTAAAAATTCAAAAAAAGAAATGAAAGTCACAAATAAAACTATCTGCCAAATAAAATCAGTGTGTAAAAGGAGTACTATAGGACTTTGGTTAAGCAATTTCTCTAGCTCTTTGCTTCTTTATCTCTAAAATAAGGAAATCAAATTAACTGATCTTTGACATTATTGTCTTTACTAATGTATAAGTTGGTATCTATATTCTACTAAAAAATTATCAAAAAAGATGAATAGATGGGGTCCCTGGGTGGCTCAGTGGGTTAAGCCTCTGCCTTTCAGCTCAGGTCATGGTCTCAGGGTCCTGGGATCAAGCCCCCAAGACAGGGAGCCTGCTTCCCCCTCTCTCTTTGTCCGCCTTTCTGCCTACTTGTGATCTCCTCTCTGTCAAATAAATTTTAAAAAGATGAATAAATAACATCACAAGAAAAAATATTTATAACTACATGAGGTGATAGATGTTAACTAAACTTACTGTGACAATCATTTTGCAATATATACATGTCAAATCATTATGTTGTACCCTTTATACTAATATGATATTATATAACAATTATATCTCAATAAAACTGGGGGGGGACTAAAAATACTAATCAAAAGAGATGGGCAGGTAATATATAGGGCTTTTGTGTTTTTTTAAAAATCTGGTCAATGCATAGCTGCTTTTTTTTTTTTTTTTTAGTTTTTATTTATTTATTTGACAGAGAGAGACACAGGGAGAGAGGGAACACAAGCAGGCTGAGTGGGAGAGGGAGAAGCAAGCTCTCCATTGAGCAGAGAGCCCGAGCGGGACTCGATCCCAGAACCCTGGGATCGTGACCTGAGCTGAAGGCAGACGCTTAATAACTGAGCCACCCAGGCACCCCAATGCATAGCCTTATTCCAGAATTCAGTCAGCTACCTTTGTCAGGGTCATGAAAGACAAGGAAGAACTGAGGAATTTTCATAGATTGGAGGAGACCAAGGAGGCATGACAACTAAACACAGTGGGGAATCCTGGATTGGATCTTACAACTAAAAAAGGACATTCATGGAAGAACTTGTAAAATCCAAATAAAGTCTGTGGTTTAGTTAATAGTATTGTACCAATGTTAATTTCTTAATTTTTGTAATTGCCCTGGTTTTACAAGATACTACATTAGAGGAACTTGGGCGAAGTGTATATGAGAACTCTGTACTGTTTTTATGAATTGTTCTAAGTCTAAAATTATCTCAAAATAAAAAGTTAAAAAAAATACAATAGAGAGGAAAAGCAAGCCACAGAGTGGGTAATGTTTGCCAAAGACTAATAACTAGAATACATAAATAGCTCATACAAATGAATAAGGGAAAGACTTAAAATCCAATAGAAATACAGGCAAAAGGGGTGCCTGGGTGGCTCCATGGGTTAAGGCCTCTGCCTTTGGCTCAGGTCATGAACCCAGGGTCATGGGATCAAGCCCCAAATCGCATCGGGCTCTCTGCTCAGTGGGGAGCCTGCTTCCAACCACCGCCCCCGCCTGCCTCTCTGCCTACTTGTGATCTCTGTCTGTCAAATAAATAAATAAAACCTTAAAAAAAAAAAGAAATATAGGCAAAAGATTTGAAAAGTCACTTCACATAAAAGAATATCCAAATGGCCAATAAGCAGATAAAAATGAGCTTGACAATAAACAGTTCCCAGTTTCTTCAAGTTGGAACCCTTGCACCTTGCTGATGGGAATGTAAAATGATACAACAACTACAGAAAGCACAGTATGGTTTTTGGTTCCTCAAAAAAATAAACAAATTACAATATGATCCAGAAAGTCCACTTCTGGGTATATACTCCAAAGAATTGAAAGTAGGGCCTTGAACAAGTATTTGCACACCTGTGTTCATAACAGCACTATTTATAATAGGCAAAAGGTGGAAACAACTCAAATGTCCACCAGTGGATGGAAAATGGATAAAGAAACTGTGGTGTATACATACAATGGAATATTATTACTTGGCCCTAAAAAGGAGTGAAATTCTGACATATGCTACAATATGGATGGACCTTAAAAACATCATACCAAGTGAAATAAGCCAAACAGAAAAGGAAAAATGTTTTATGATTCTATTTGTATGAGATACCTAGAGTATTGAAATTCAAAGATACAGAAAGGAGAAGAGTGGTTACCAGGGGCTGGGGGTAGGGAATGATGGGGAATTACTGTTTAACGGGTATAGAGTTTCAGTTTGGGATAATTAAAAAGTTCTGGGGATGGATATGGTGGCTATGGTTGCACAACAGTGTGAATATTTTCAATGTCACTGAAATATACACTTTAAAATGGTTGGGGCACCTGGCTGGTTCAGTTGGTAGAGCATGCAATTCTTGATCTCAGGGTTGTAAGTTCCAGCCCCACACTGGGCATGGAGCCTACTTAAAAAAATTATAAAATGGTTAAATTGGCAAATCTTATTAATATTTTACCACACATACAAAAGAAAATGTTATAGGCCAATATTCATAATGAACATAGACTCAAAATTCCTCAAAAAATATTAGCAAGTCAAATTCAATAATATATTAAATGATCATACATCATCATCAAGGATGCAAGGATGGTACAACATCCACAACCCAATCACTGTGATACACCATATTAACAACAGGAAGGATAAAAACCGTATGATCATCTCAATAGATACAGAAAAAGCATTTGACAAAATTAAACATCGATTCATGATAAAAGCTCTCAACAAAATGGATATAGAGGAATTGTACCTCAACATAATAAAGGCCATTTAAAAAAATGTGCTCAGTGGTGATGACAATGGCAGCTATGAGATGCAGATAAAAATCATGATGTAGGGGCGCCTGGGTGGCTCAGTGGGTTAAGCCTCTGCCTTCGGCTCAGGTCATGATCTCAGGGTCCTGGGATTGAGTCCCGTATCGGGCTCTCTGCTCAGCAGGGAGCCTGCTTCCTCCTCTCTCTCTCTGACTGCCTCTCTGCCTACTTGTGATCTCTCTCTCTCAAATAAATAAATAAAATCTTTAAAAAAAGAAAATCATGATATAACACCATTACCTAGAATGTGGACCAACAGAAGTAAGCACTGGCAAGGATATGAAGCAACTAGAGCACTGATACTCTGCTGATAGGAGTAGAAATTAGTATAAGTACTTTGGAAAATTGCTTGACATGACCTACTTAGCTTGAACATATGCATACCCTATAACCAGCAATTACACACCTAGATAGATACCCAAACAGAAGTAACTCAATACAGGCACCATACAACATACACAAGCATGTTCATAGCCGTATCACTTATGGCCCTCAAACTAAAAACAGTCTTCAACAGAAAAGTGGATTAAAGAAATTATGAATATTCATGTGATGGGATACCCTCTGATAATAAAAACAAATGAAGAACTGCTAAATGTGAGTGACTTAGATAACTCTTAGAAACGTACTGAGCAGAAAATGATGATATTTTTATCAGGTTCAAAGATGGGCAAAACTGGGGCACCTTGGTGGCTCAGTTGTTAAGCATCTGCCTTTGGCTCAGGTCATGATCCCAGGGTCTTGGGATTAAGCCCCACATCAGGGTTCCTACTCCGCAGGAAGTCGGCTTCTCCCTCTCCTACTCCCCCTGCTTGTATTCCCTCTCTCTCTCTGTCTCTGACTCTGTCAAATAAATAAATAAATTCTTAAAAAGAAAATAAGCAAAACTGATCAGTGGTGATAGGAATTACCTATTAGGAGGAGTGAGGGAAATGCCTGAGAGGGGACATGAGGGAAGATCTTGGGTGTTAGTCTCGTTCTCTTTCCTTATCTGAGTAGTGTTACATAGATGTGTTGACTTCGAAAATTTTATCAAACTGTAACTTTTCTTTTTTTTTTTTTTTTAAGATTTTTATTTATTTATTTGACAGAGAGAGTGAGAGTGCACAAGCAGGCAGAGCAGCAGAGGGAGAGGGAGAACACTGAGTAGGGAGCCTGATGTGGTACTCAATCCCAGGACCCTGGGATCATGACCTGAGCCGAAGGCAGCCACCTAACCAACTGAGCCACCCAGGTGCCCTTCAAATTTTAACTTTTCGATTTGTGTATTTATTGTAGGTTAATACACTTCCAGAAAAGTTTCATTTAAAAATTGAAAGAATAGGGGCACCTGGGTGGCTCAATGGGTTAAGCCTCTGCCTTCAGCTCAGGTCATGATCCCAGGGTCCTGGGATCTAGCCTCACATCGGGCTCTCTGCTCAGTGGGGAACCTGTTTCCCCTTCCCCCTCTGCCTGCTTCTCTGCCTACATGTGATCTCTCTCTCTCCGTCAATAAATAAATACAATCTTTTAAAAAATAATAATAAATAAAAATAAAAATTGAAAGAATATAGTAAGAACTCTGCATTCTACATTTATTTAATGGCAATATATGTCAGTATTTTACCCTACACCCTTCCCATCCTCCTGTACCCCACCCCTCTCCAGTCTGATAAATTCCTTCCCACTCTTACCCTGGTTGTTTTCAAGTTTAAGGCATTTTCAAGTTTTAGCTTGACCTCTCTTTTTTTTTTTTTTTTTTTTTTGAAATATTTTATTTATTTATTTGACAGACAGAGATCAAACATAGGCAGAGAGGCAGGCAGAGAGAGAGAGGGGGAAGCAGGCTCCCTGCTGAGCAGAGAGCCCCGATGCAGGGCTCGGATCCCAGGACCCTGAGATCATGACCTGAGCTGAAGGCAGAGGCTTTAACCCACTGAGCCACCCAGGCGCCCCTTGACCTCTCTTTAAGGACAGTTTTAGCAAGAGGTGCTAACTGCAGCAAACTGAACTTTGACCTGCGTGGAGCTCTATTCGCTGTGTCAGGGAAATTGAGGATTTACATTCCACACTCCACTCCCAGAATCTAGAGGACTTAACAGGGAGTGGAAAAGGTGGCGTGGTGCCTGCTTTAGTGTACTGTAGTCTGTGTATTGCTTAATTATTTATCTGAGAAACAGTGACTGGATTAGTTAGTGGCAGGGAGGTACAGAATTTTGTTACAGTGATGTTTCTAATTATGGTTTTGTCAGTTCTTAGTCATACCAGAGTCCCTTTACTTTCTTTTTACCCTTTAGGTGTCTATCCTGTATTTTATTGAATTGAAGCTTTATTCTGATCTAACTATTCTTTAAGTCATTTTCCCATCCAGCACATATTCATTGCTTGTTTACTATATGCTCGGAGCTTGGAATACAGGAATAAAATGCATAATCTCTGCCCTCAAATTGCTTGCATTTCTAGTTGGAAACAGACAGATGATCAGTCTGGGGGATTAGTCAGTAACTCACAGAATTGATTCTTGAACCTAGGCCAGGGCTGGAAATGTGTCCTGAAAGAAGTTACAGATAAGCTAAATTTTGAAAGGGGTGTATATGTTCACAGTGGGGGTTTGGGGGAATTCAGAGAGCTGAGGCTTGGGAGGTATGCACAAGCTAAGTCATGCAGGGTCTTGTGTGTCATGCTAAGGAGTTTGGATTTTATTTTGAGGACAAATGGGGAGCTATTGAGGTGTTATGAACAAGGAAGTGATGTGATCAGATTTTTAAATGATTGGACTGATGATAATCACGTATAAATAAGTTGATTTAAGAAATTGAGGTGGGCTGTATAGGGATGGAATTATCTAGGCCCTTGTCAAAGCATAGTCCCAGCATTACTGGCATCACATGAGAGCTGTTAAAAATGTAGAGTCTTGGAGGGCACCTGGATGTCTCAGTTGGTTAAGTGGCCAACTCTTGGTTTTGGCTCAGGTCATGATCTCGGGGTGCTGGAATCAAGCCCACATTGGACTCTGCACTTGGCAAGGAGACTCTTTCAGGATTCTCTCCCTCCCTCTCCCCTCCCTCCTCTCTCTCTCTCAAATAAATAAATCTTTTTAAAAAATGTAGAATCTTGGGACCTAAATCGGCATTTTAATAAGACCTGCAAGTAATTTGTAGGCACATGCAAGCTTTTGAAGCACTGATTTAGATGGATGTGATGATTGTCAGGCCTTAGACAGCTGGTATGAAGAAAGGATAGAGTGCAAGACGTTATGGAGTACATATTCTTCTTTCTATTGAAATACTCTTCTCAATACTTCTCCTGGCCAAATACACACCAGGTATCCTCTAATCATCTTTTACCTTTCAGCTTAAATGGAGCTTCTCACTCCCAGTATGCATGATTGGCACCTTTGCCATATACTCACATAGCAACCTGTACTTACCTTCTCATTTTTCATATTTTTATTGTAATTGCTTATTTAATGGCCTGACAGGAAACACCATGGAAGCAGGTACTGTCTTTCTATGCTGGCTGATACATAATAGACACTCAATAAATATCTGTGGTTTGATTGAATGAATTCATCATGTGGAAGATGGATTTGAGTATGTTTGGGAAGGAACATGTTGTATTGGTAATAATAGTGAATTTTAAAGTAGTAGGCATGGTTCTAAGTGATTGTGTGTATAAATATGTGTATACATTTTTATGTATATATATGTAAATTTATTTGATCCTCTCAGCAGTCCCCTAAGGTAGATAGTTTTAATATCCTCATTTTACAGATGAGAACGAGGCACAGGGAGAATACGTAATTTGCCTAAGGTTACGCAGTTTGTAAGCGTGAGACAAATAAACCAGACAGTCTGGTACTACCTGCTATGTCTGGTTTTGGACAAAATAAATTTCTGGCACTTTTTATGTATTTCTATGTATTATTTAATTTTAATAACAGCCATGTGAGGAAGGCATTATTATCCTGTTTTATAGATGAGGAAGCAAGGGCTCAAAAAGTTATACAGCTTATATAGTTGTATCTTTATGTAAAGATACACACAGAGAGAACGAGACAGAGTTAGCCTTTAAACCAAAGCCTGTCTAGCTCCAAAGCCTGCAGTTTTACCAGCAATGATGATGCCTCTGTGTGGAGTCTAAAATTCCTCTGGGATATGAGTCTTTTTTTTTTTTTTTAAGATTTCATTTATTTATTTGACAGACAGAGATTACAAGTAGGCAAGAGAGGCAGGCAGGGAGAGAGAGGAGGAAGCAGGCTCTCCGCAGAGTAGAAAGCCCGATGTGGGGCTTGATCCCAGGACCCTGGGACCATGACCCTAGCCGAAAGCAGAGGCTTTAACCCACTGAGCCACCCAGGTGCCCCTGGGATATGAGTCTTAAGGCACTGAGAGAATGCCTAACATTTAGGTTGTCATTAGGGGGAGAATTCAACAATCCCATTTGCTATGGTAACATTAGCACTTCCCGGTTGCAGGGGCTGCGGAGATCTGAGGCCTACCAATTCCAGCCAGCGTCTTAACTGACCAGATGGAACTTTGAACTCAGGAGATTAAGAATCTTAGCCTGTACAATAAGCTGTAACTTAGGTTACTAAGGAGTAGTTACCACTTTTTCTTATAGCTTCAGAGAAAGCAGACAGCTTAGAAATACTGTGTCACAACTGGAAGGAACCAGTTCTAACCTACCACATTCACACTATTCCCCACCTCCCCCTTGTTTTATAATAAGGAAACTGAAGAAGAGAGTAATTAGGTGACTCGCCAACATCTAATAAAACCATTAGAGACAAGCCAGGAATAGAGGACAGGGTCACATTTGTGTATTCTTTGTCCTGTGCCTTATGACTTTCTAGGCTCCAGATTTATCACCTCTTATTTAAAACTGTTCTGCTGTTGTAGTTACTTCTTCACCATTGTGTGGTTCTTTTTTGACTTTGACCCCCTGGAAATACTGACTTGTTTTTTCCTCCTCTAGCCAAGCATATACTCACTCTGGCAAGTCACCTGGCTTGCCTTCATTAACCATACTGCCATCACATCACCACTGGCAGGAGCACAACGGGCACGTACAACTTCAAATTGTTCTTCTTGAAGCACAGATGAGATTCTTTTGAGCTATTCTGGTCAATTTTTGTAAAGCCTGAAGGCCATAGGTGCACATGTAGTTTGTATAACTTATTTTTTCTGAAGTTGCAAACTTAAATGTTAAGAGTGATTATAGATAACCATGTGCAGTCTTACTCATGCCCATTCTATACGGTAAAATGAAATTTGATCATAAATAACTTTATAACTAATACCTTACACCCATGCCTCATGCCATATGCACCCGCACTCAGTTCCTAGACCTTCGGTCCCCAAATGTGATTAACAGCTCCTGTTGTGTTTTTGTTTCACAGTCATTGCAGAACGAAGTAGTAAGGCTGCAGTTTACAAAGGAAGTCTACTTTAGTTAAAACCTACACTAAAGGGGCACCTGGGTGGCTCAATGGGTTAAAGCCTCTGCCTTTGGCTCAGGTCCTGGTCTCAGGATCCTGGGATCCAGCCCCACATCAAGCTCTCCGCTCAGTGGGGAGCCTGCTCCCCCCCTCCCCCGCCTGCCTCTCTGCCTACTCATGGTCTCTGTCTGTCAAATCTGCCAAATAAATAAATGAAATCTTTAAAAAAAAAACCTACACTAAAAAAACCAAACAGGGTACCTCCATGGCCCAGTCAGTCTAGCTTCAGACTCTTGGTTTCAGCTCAGGTCCTGATCTCAGGGTGGTTGAGATGAGCCCAGCATTGCCTCCTGCTCAGCTTGGAATCCATTTGAGACTTCTCTCCCTCCCCTTCCTCCCCTGTCTACTCCCCCCTCCCCCTCCAAGCTCTTGTGCTCTGGCTCTCTCTAAAATAAATAAATAAAATTTAAAAAACAAACAAAAAGTTACAACTAAAATGACAGTTTAGGTTGCAGAAGTGATGTATTTTGTGCTTATTCTTTTATTCTCATCCCTGACTTCTTTAAAAGTCATTTTCTTGCATGTTTTAACATTACCATGAGGGCAGTCATCTTCCATTTATTTAATAACTGATTACGTAGGAAACATCTACAGGAGCACCGATAATCTAGTAATTTGGTGATCACTGAAATATTTTCAGGGTTGGCCTTGATTTGTTCGCAAGAGTTTTATTATGATGCAGATCATAATGGAATACAATTGATGCAGATCAAGCAATGGAAAATGGATTATATATTCCTGCAGAGATAATATAATTAAGGATTAAAACCCCATTAAGGACTCACCACCACAAATACGTCCTAGCTGTGGGCAGTAGTATAACTAAGCCCCTGTATGATAAAATAATGTTCCAAATTCAGTAAAATGGACATAAATATACTGAACACACTGATTATGCAAATTACCTCCAGAGTACTGTAAGGTGTACATACAGCATACAAAATTTGAAAATTTCTTAAGCCCTTACTGTGTGCCAGGCACTGTGGACAATTCAAACTGACTAAGCCCTTGAAAAGCCTGGAATTTAATGAGGGACAACATCTGTACATGGTATCCTTAATTTGAGAAAGGGTGAAAATAGTGATGTGACCAAAGACTAATAGTAGAGGAAAGGGGGATTCTTTTTCTAGGTGAAATTCCACGGCAGTTATCATTTGAGCCGGACCTTGAGGAATTTGCATATGTGAAGATGAGGGAAGTGAAGGCAGAATTAATGCATTTCAATTTGGGAAAATGGCATGAGCAAAGGCATGAGGTAGAAAAGGATACAGCATAATGACATAAGTTAGAGCCACTGTTTAGTAAGCCCTGAGTGTATACACCGTTTTTAAATCCCTGCATCAATCCTACGAGGGGGCTATTATTATTATTCTACTGTATGGATTGGAAAACTGAAGGGAGAGGGAGGTTAACTAAGCAGAGTCAGAGGACAATGACTGGAGGTGGCTGGCAACTAAGGCTTTATCAGAATTAACACGCTGACCTCAGAGGGCCTATCACTGCTGCATTTCTTTGGCCTTCTATATCTTGGCATCACTCATTGTTTCACTCCATAGCCTTTCTGTGACCACAGCTTCCTTTACTTCCACCTCTGCTATTTGCTCTTCTTTTTTTTTTTTTTTTTAGATTTTCTTTTAGCAGGAGGAGCAGCAGGAGACAGAGAGAGAGAATCTTAAGCAGACTCCATGCCCATCACTGGGCTGAAACTCACGACCTGAGATCATGCCCTGAGCTACCAAGGCAGCCCTGCTGTTCTCTCTTCTTATTACATCTCATCTCTACCTACCCTGAGGTCTCTCATCCTTTGACCCTTCTGTATTCACCAGGTCGACAGTCCCCTTCTACTTTCACCTGCCTTTCTTTCTAGTCTAGACATCCAGGTCAGGCATTTGAATTTTGCCTTCTCTGGCGTTTTATAATACCTCTTCCCCTGGACATTACTTTCCTCTCCATTCCACATCCAAAGGATTATTCTCTTAACCAGTGAAAGCCCTAAGGGGCAATGAACCAATAATCCTGAGTTTAATATTATAACCGTCAGCTCTAGAAAAATTATCCTCTGTGATGGGACTTAACACTGACAGAGTCTCTGGTCCTTCAAAGGGACTGAAGCAGGCATATCTCACTGGGCTTACTTTGTGCCTGAAATCAATCTATGGTACTCTTACAGATAATACACTCTAGGAATGAGCAGAGCAGGTAGGCCACCTTTAGTCTTGTCTTATTTCCAAACTTCTGAAGTATGTGGAGGGAGCTGGCCTACAAACCTAAGAGGGAACAGCTTCTGAGGTCCCTTAAGGTGGTAAATGTATAGGGCTACTGTGTTGGTATTCTGCCTCTTCCCAAAACCAAACTGGTGAGTAAAAACCTGCTCTGGATAGGAACTTGGAGGCAACCCTAATCTTGATTGGAAACCTTGGCTCCCTCTAAACTTACAGTGTAGTAGCTCCTGACTGGCTTCAGGGATGCAGCAGGTTTACAATAGGCACCTATGTTTCTGCAGCTGAAGGCTCTTGGACCTTCATGGATATAGATAGCACAGGGAGCCAGCAGAGGGAGTTGTGGTCCTAGAACTTTTCTTAAAGAGATTCTAATTTCTGATTTTGCAAGAGATCTTCTCTGGCACCATCCGAATCAAATCGCCCTTACAATAAGAATTTAACTTGAGATATGCCCGAGTTTGGTGCCAGACCCCTGGTGTGAGCAGATGGGGAAGTTCTGCCTAGCTGTTTAAACTTGAAGCCATAAAGAACTCTCGATTTCAAGGAAACGCCTGTTTACTGTGCTGATCCAAGTCAAGCAACTTTTGAGAAATGGGAGTGCCTTCTTGACCTCGATCCTTATTGATCTTGGTATCAGCACCTCCAGTGACGTGTCTTGAGGGGCGGGGGAAATTAACAAGTGTCTTACACACCAGGAAAGAGAGAAAGCCTGACTGTTGCTGCAGAGAGTCCCCACTGGGGAGGCAGGGGTTGGTTGCGTGCTTGGGTAGCATTAAACAGTGAGTGTCCTGTGGGAAGTTCAGTGCCTGGGTGCAGAACCTTGCATCAGGTCTGATTTTGAATCCAAAGCAGAAGGTTTGAAGCAGGCCAGTAAGGGACTTGTCAGGCAGTTGACTAATATCTTAATTTGAATAGAAAGCCTCTGTGAAAGGGATGCAGCTTCTGCTAGATACTGTAAATTTCTGAATCACTAGGTTTGAGCTCTCAAAAAATCCTGGCATTTCCAAATCAGCCTTCCCTTTTGCTTCAGGACGTATACTACCCAAGCCTGCACTATGGAGAACTGGGACGGTAATGAGGGCACCTCAGCTTTTCACGTGCCTGAGTGGATGGTGAGTTCTTTGGTCTCTTTGCTTTTCCTTCTGTTTCTTGGTATTGAGGCAACCATTTCTGACAGGTGACAGGGATCAAGACAAGTCCCTACCAAGACCGGTGGTTGGGAGAACAGTTATTCCTCTCATTTCTGATGAGTTCCTGTGTCCTGGATCACCCCTGTTTCTTAATTGCGAGTGAAGCTGAGGAAGGTCTGAGAGCTGCCTGGCCAGAGTCACCTTATTGTCTGGTTGTCTGTGCTGGCCTGGACTTCCCCCTACTGCCGCCGGTGTACTGCGTGGATTGTATTCTCCTGTGATTGCTTCGCACTCTCTTTGCAAGCTGATGCTTACTTTATTTCTCATGGGAGTAAAGAAAATGAATAGTGGGGGAGGGGGAAACAGAATTTGTGAAAATGGTGGCCTCTCAAGTCTATGAGAAGATGTAAGATATTTCTTGCCTTACCTGCCCATTTTTTCTCTCCAGTCAAAACATTTCCCCAAATATTCTTTATGTGTATTATTTCTAAAGGGCAGGAACTATAGCTTTCTTGGTACTGTTCTTCAAAATGTCATATTTGCCTGATAGATATTTTTTTAAAGATTTTATTTATTTATTTGACAGAGATCACAAGTAGGCAGAGGCAGGCAGGGGGGGTGGGGAGCAGGCTCCCCGCTGAGCAGAGAGATCCCAGGACCCTGGGATCATGACTCGAGCTAAAGACAGAGGCTTTAACCCACTGAGCCACCGAGGCGCTCCCGCCTGATAGATATTTTTAATATAATTTAAATGTAAGGACTTATTCGTTGATAAGAACTACATAAAACCTAGTACTTTAGATCTAGTTTCAACTTTTGATTTAAAAACAGCAACTAGGGCATCTGGGTGGCTCAGTGGGTTAAGCCGCTGCCTTCGGCTCAGGTCATGATCTCAGGATCCTGGGATGAGTCCCGCATCGAGCTCTCTGCTCAGCAGGGAGCCTGCTTCCCTCTCTCTCTCTCTCTCTGCCTGCCTCTCTGTCTACTGTGATCTCTCTCTGTCAAATAAATAAAATAAAATCTTTAAAAAAATAAAAAATAAAAACAGCAACTATCCTCATGTTCCTGTCTGGTCTCTTCTAGATTTAGGCTGAGTTCTTATAGTCTATATCAGCCGTGTGTGTGTGTGTGTGTGTGTGTGTGTGTGTGTGTGTGTGTATTTCCCTATGGAAAACTGGTTAGACTATTTATATATAACATATTCCAAGTTCTTTTTAGTGTTTATGGAATTATGGACTTAAATAAACATCTATAACGAGATTGAGTATATAGTAGGCCTGACAAAGGTCCAACTGAAGAGCCCACATTTCAACTCTCACTGTCATAACTATTGTTTATTATTTCTTTGGGGTTATTGCTGTTGTTTATCTTGTTTAGGAACCTTGTGCTCAGTTTTAAAATGTTTGATGGAAAGAAATCCTTTCCATTCACAGGCTTATTTCAAATAATGTAGTGTTTTAAAATTGATAGAAAGAAATCACATAATAATTCTAGTTGGATTATAAGTTTGTTTTTGAATCTCCAGCCACTCACTAATAAACAAGAAGGGGGAGCAACAGTTTTTGTTCTCTTAGGGGAGGGACCACGTTGAGATATAAACTTTGGTATTTTTTTTTAACTTTGGTACATTGATAAAGGAATATTACAGAAGAATTCCACAGAACATTAGTGTGTCAACTCAGAATCAATAAAAGTTTTATGGTAATTCTTACTCTCTTGCTAATCCTCCCTGTTTTATCTGCTCAGCAGTACTCTCTAGAGGAGCTCCTACTGAACCTTTACTACTTCTTTTTATTTATGGGAACAAGAAAACTGTCTTACAAGAGTTAGTAACCATTGCTTAAGGGATATGATTTAGGACTTCCCAACTTCTAGAAAACATTCTTTAATGAAGTACAACTCTGCTTTGTTTTCAATATAACATTCTTAGAGATTTCTTTGCCCTTCTCGCTCAAAAACCAGGAAGATACTTTTGATCAGCAAAATTTTTTTAACAACTGCAAGAAAGAGTAGGGCGGAGCTAGTCTTCATTAACTCAGTTTTTTATCTATCTTTTCCTTGCCAAAGATTAGCCTCTTGAGGCTTTCTTTCAGATACCACATAAGTCAGTTAATTTCTGATCTGATCTAGAAGTGCTTCATTGGGCTGCCACTGATACCCACTTACCCAGCAAACTGAGTCATCAAGGACCCTCTATGGTATATTACCTACAGAGTTTACCTGTGAAGTATTAGAGTGCTTTTAATACCCGAGAGAAAACCCTGGAACCATCTCCCACGGTGGGGCCAACATTTCAATTGAAGATGTTTTGGTTTTTTTTTTTAAGATTTTATTTATTTACTTATTTGACAGAGATTACAGGTAGGCAGAGAGGCAGGCAGAGAGAGAGAGAGGGGGGGAAGCAGGCTTCCCGCTGAGCAGAGCCCAATGTGGGGCTCGATCCCAGGACCCTGGGATCATGACCTGAGCCGAAGGCAGAGGCTTTAACCCACTGAGCCACCCAGGCGCCCGTTGAAGAAGATTTTAACCAAATATCTGACTTATGTTCCAGTTTATACAGTAATGTAATTAAATTTCCACCGAGACTATCCCTGCCTCCAAAGGAAACATTACAAGACTCTCAAACCTTCTTTTAAGAGGAAAATTTAGCAGGAGAGCTGCATTATAAGATGTCCTTCTTTGTTAATGATCAACAGCAATAAGGGACTTGCATACTCCTTAGAAAATAGGACTCAGACCACACACAGCAGCTGACAGTACTCACATCTCTGATTCCCAGCAGGGAATCAGACAAGAAAGGGAAGCCAGAACAAGGTTTGAAGACTCCCCATCTTGAGAATTGATGAGGGAGACCTTCAAGTTAATATTCCATCAGTCACTGGAAAACTTCTGGAGCTTCTGCTCCTTAGCTGTTTTCTTTTTTTTTTTTTGAAATATTTATTTGTTTATTTTAGAGAGCTGAGGAGGGAGGCAGAGGGAGAGGGAGAGAGAGTCTTTTTTTTTTTTTTTAAAGATTTTATTTATTTATTTGACAGACAGAGATCACAAGCAGGCAGAGAGGCAGGCAGAGAGAGAGGAAGTAGGCTCCCTGCTGAGCAGAGAGCCTGATGTGGGCCTCAATCCCAGGACCCTGGGATCATGACCTGAGCCGAAGGCAGAGGCTTTAACCCACTGAGCCACCCAGACGCCCCTCCTTAGCTGTTTTCATGTGAAGGTTTTTTTAGCCTTGTTCAGGGATTTTATAGCTAAAAGGTTGAGGAACATATCCTTTTAAAGACTGTCCTTATTAATATTTTTACTTCCCTTGAGAAATCTTTAGTCTCTACTGGTAGGTGAATTACCTCCTCTTACATGCACGGAGAGCAGCAGTAACTTTTTTTATTTTTTTTTAAGTTTTTTTTTTTTTTTTTTTTTTTAATTTTATTTATTTGCAGGAGAGAGAGCAGTGGTGGGGCAAAGGGCAGAAGGAGAGGGAGAGGCAGACTCCATGCTGAGCGGAGAGCCCAATGCCGGGCTCCATCCCAGGACTCCAGCATCTTTTTCTTCTTTTCAAAGATTCTATTCATTTATTTGACAGACAGAGATCACAAGCAGGCAGAGAGGCAGGCAGAGAGAGAGAGGAGGAAGCAGACTCCCTGCCGAGCAGAGAGCCCGATGCGGGACTCGATCCCAGGACCCCGGGATCATGACCCGAGCCGAAGGCAATGGCTCAACCCACTGAGCCACCCAGGCGCCCCTTTTTTTAAGTTTTTACATTTTGATGTTTCCTCCTCCCATCCAAGCTGTCTGTAGTACTCGGTACTTTTCCATAGGAAATCTGATTGACTTTCCTTAGTACCCAGCCAGCTGGTTACCCAAATTTCTTTTGGCTAGAAATAATCTCTTTTATAGGTGAAGAATCTGTTCAGGCAACTCATTTAGCTTGGAAGAGAGAGATGTGTCTAAGAATGCTTGAACCACGTCTGCTTGGAAGTAAAAGAAAAATCTTTTTTTTTTTTTAATTTTTTATTTATTTTTATTTTTATTTTTTATAAACATATAAAGTATTTTTATCCCCAGGGGTACATGTCTGTGAATCGCCAGGTTTACACACTTCACAGCACTAACCATAGCACATACCCTCCCCAATGTCCATTACCCCACCCCCCTTTCCCAACCCCCCTCCCCCCAGCAACCCTCAGTTTGTTTTGTGAGGTTAAGAGTCACAGTAAAAGAAAAATCTTTAACGGATCTGGTAAATATTGGTAGAGGTAACCTGACTGTAACTCTGGGGTCTGGATTGACACTTCAAAGCAGAGATCCATTTAGGAAACTGAGGAAAACTATGGGCCCTCTGCCCAGGAAAATATATACATATGCAGAATTTTGCATTCTATGTTGGGGGTAGGTCTAGACATCCATGGACTCTAGGTGAAGAACTTTTGACCTAAAAGAATAGAAATGCTAATATTTTATACTTATGTATCAATACATAGTCTCCAAAACCCTCTTATATACATCATTTTTAAAAATTTCCTCAGTGCACATCTGAGATAGGCAAAGGAGCTATTACTATTCCCATTTTACAGATGAGGATTACCAGTGTTAAGTGCTGAAATGCTAAGAAATGGAGAGAAAACCACTTGTGATCATCCTTTGTAGTATGACTTTGTGTACTTGAAAAGGAATTGTTTTCTCTTGGCCTGATCCTCTGTAGGGTAAATAGATCTTCTGTCCTCCCCATGAGTTCTATTGTTCTTAATGTATTAACCATCTGCTCTTAACAGCCTTCAATTGTGAAAATCAGATTTAGGCCCAGTTCTCTTTATATCCTGTGTTGCGTATAAAGGATCACCTCATTCTACTCTCTGACCTTCCAAATAACCTTTTCTGCCTATGAATATGCCTCCATAGTTGTAGTCACAGATAGGATAAAATGCTTGGCTAAGGAGAGAGAGTCAAGAGCATTAAGGCTGCTTTATTCATGCTTGGAGTAAGTGATAGACTAGAGGTCCTCTGAAGCATAGTCCCCAGACTAGCAGCATCAAATCACCTAGGAGCTTGTTGGAAATGCAAAATCTTTAGCCACACCCAGATTTACTAAACCAGAAACTCTGGGGATGGGACTTAGCAATGCCTTTTAATAAGCTCTGTGGATGATTTTGATGCATCTGAAGTTTGAGAACTACTTTGTTAGATAAATTTGTTAAGTAGTAAGGCTTTTCCTGTCATTAATAATGTCCTTAAATGTCTTCTAGTTGGATTTGGTATAGATCTGTTGTTCCCTCTGGCTCAGGTCTGTCTTGTCAGTGAAGCCTTGGACCAGCAAGTTCCTTTTCATCTGAGTGAGGAAAATCCAGAACCAGCTGAGAGTGTAGTAGGAAGGGCAGAAATTTAGTGATTCACTCTGCGAGCAGAAAAAGACTGATAGGTCTTATTTTGTGAAATTATGAGTAAGAGATCGGGATTGTCATGGGTGATGGTGAATCATATTTGAGTTCAGTTAATTTCTGTTTTAATTTTTGGTAGTGGCATTGGGCAAACGTGCCAGTTAGAGAGCTGTTAGAGGGGTGCCTGGGTGGCTCAGATGGTTGAGCATCTGCCTTCAGCTCGGGTCATGATCCCAGGGTCCAGGGATAGAGCTCTGTGTCAGGCTTCTTGCTCAACAGAGAGCCTGCTTCTCTCTCTCCCTCTGCCTACTGTTCTCCTGCTTGTGTCCTCTCCCCCCCCACCCCCGCTCTCTCTGTGTCAAATAAATAAATAAAAATCTAAAAAAAAAAAAAAGCTGTTAGATTTCAGTCTATGAGTAGTCATTTCAGAATTGTTTGATTAGAGCCCAAAGACCATCTGGGCTGATATCATTTCTGAGACCCAATCTGATGAAAAAGTAAATTTAAGGACGCCTGGGTGGCTCAGTTGGTTAAGCTGCTGCCTTCGGCTCAGGTCATGATCCCAGGGTCCTGGGATGGAGCCCAACATCGGGCTCCTTGCTCAGCGGGGAGTCTGCTTCTCTCTCTGCCTCTGCCTGCTTGGGCTCTCGCTCTCTCTCTGACAAATAAATAAATAAAATCTTAAAAAAAAAAAAGTAAATTTAAAGCATAATTTTATTTATTTATTTAAGTGTAATTTAAAATCAAATAATTTTAAAGATAAATTAAGAGGAATGGGGTGGGGCTAGTGTACCTAAGATTAGGACCAGGGGACTTTTTTCGTCTTCTGATTAATATCATAAGGTGTGGTGTGGTAGAAAGAACTTTGGCTCTGTCATAAACACAGGCTCCTGTTCTAGTCCCATCACTGACTTGCTGTGAGACCTCCAGCAAATCATTTGTTCTCTAATCTAATTCTATGATTAAGATAAATTCTTCCCTAATTTGTCAGTTGGGAATAATGATGCCTACTTTGTAAGATTCTTATACTGATTAATAGAAGCAACATATATGCAGAGCTATGCGTACATAGTAGGAACTTAATAAATATTAGCTCTCTTCCCTTTATTCCATTAGCTTTCCTATTTACTGGGCCCCTTCCAGAAATCACTATATAAATAATGTGATTCTTTGCCCTTTCATTTGACTCTTTATTTGATATGTAACAAGGCCATTGTGATTCTGTGGACTCTGAGGAAATAAGAAATTCTCCTTTGTAGTCACACTTCCCACAAAACACACAGTTTTTGAAAAACTTTGGAAACAACAGAGTTACCACCTAATCAGCAACAATCCCGAGATGGGACTAGGAACCATATGTCAAAACCTATGTAAAAGATGCACAATTATAAAAAAAAAAAAAAAAAAAAAAAGATGCACAGTTAAAAGTAAAGAAATGGGGGACGCCTGGGTGGCTCAGTTGGTTGGGCGGCTGCCTTCGGCTCAGGTCATGATCCCGGCGTCCTGGGATCGAGTCCCACATCGGGCTCCTTGCTCGGCAGGGAGCCTGCTTCTCCCTCTGCCTCTGTCTGCTTGTGCTTGCTCTCTCTCTCTCTCTCTCTCTGACAAATAAATAAATAAATAAATAAAGTAAAGAAATGGGCTGAGAGAGTTGATTTCCTTGGTGACAGAGCTAAAACCAGTGTCCACAGCCTGACAAACCCAAAGACACGGTCTAGCATGGAGGGGCTGCCTCAGCATTTGACACCGTTTTTTTCTTACCTTCTTAATAAATTCCCTCATTGTTTTAGTGACTCCGTAGTTAATTTATTTCTAATGAGACTAGGTTAACTAAAATCATCTGACATGGAAAAGGAGGAGGTAAGGTTAAAAAGGAACCTAATTAGCAAGTTAATTATAGCAGGCAAAAAAGTGAACGGGTTATATAAATAAGCTATTGTTATGCGCCTGCAAGTTGGGCCTTGTCAAGGGACTTGTTAAGGTTTAGAGGTCAGAGGATCCGTGTAATTAGGTGTTTAGGAAAAAAAACAAAAGCAAAACAGCTACCAGAATTAGGAATGGTTGATGAGCCACTAACAGAAATGCCTTATTAAGTTGGGCTCTACTGCTGGAGGGGTTGTTGGAGCTGCTTCAGGGATTCCAGGGAAGGGCAGCACCCCCACCCCCACCACAAAAAAAAAAAAAAAAACCAAACCCTAGCTGGAACCAGAGCCAACAGAATTGCTGATGAGGAAAGTTTAAAGGCCTAGCCACGAGGGTCCTTGGACCGGAGAGGTGGCAGTAGGGCTGGTAATGTCACTATGCTGGGCAACAGGAAGAAATACATTGTCAATGGCAACTCTGGGATTAAAGCCCAGGTGAGGCTAAGCTCTTATTTAACCAGGCTTGCTGCCGCGATAGCCATATTGTAATAGGCCAGCTGCTCTTTCCCTCCTTTGCTGCTTTCATCCCCGCTTCTGGCATAAGGTGAGCTGCCCCTTTCCTAACACTCTCTTTCCCTCCCTTGCCTGTTGGAATTAGGCAGTTCTCTCTGAAATGGTAAAAGAGGGTTAACTTAAAGGACTCTATTTCACACAAGGTGGAAAAGATAGAGGTGGAATATACCAGAGTACTTTGCCTGGG
>PISX010020542.1:0-10306 GCA_004024625.1 Mellivora capensis | reverse complement strand
CTTAAATTTGAGGTCAGTATCTAATGAGTAAACAAGACTTAGAACCCTTTGTTTTCAAGTGGAGAAAGCTAGTGTAGCGTAGTCTTCTTTAATGCCAAAAGACCTGGCAGGAGGAATTACTGTAATGGAGAAGACTGGAGAAAAGAGAGCTCAGTTTAGGGAAACTGGATTAAGATGAGCAGCCAGATAGCTCCACGGGGTTAGCGAGATTGGGGTAAAGTGGTGTGCACCCACCCACTCCTGATCCTACACATCTAAAGAGGCATTGTGGCTGGCCCCCTCTAGTGGTGTGTGGGTTGGAGGGGAGCATATCTGAGGCAGGGTTTATCTGTTACTTTTTTTTTTTTTTTTTTTTCAAAGGAGGTACTACTGAAGTTAGTGACTCATCCTGGCCTTTGGAAGTCAATTACTGCTCCTTTTCCTAGACGGGCCTCTTAAAAAAATAATAATAATTGTCTTGAACAAGGGTGGTGAAATGAAAGCCAGAGTTTTCAGCTTGACTGCTGTCCTTCCTCCCTGTCTTCTCACCCACCTTCCCCTGCCTAGCTTTTTTTTTTTTTTTGCCTCGAGAATGCTTTTAACTTTAGATTTGCGTTCTGCTTACCATATTTCCTTAATATTCAACCAAGTACAGACAGTGAAGCTAGAATAGGCTACTTCAGATTCATTGTTTGAGCGTGTGTTTGCCTACCGTGTGTCAGGCATTTGTGCCTGAGGATAGAAGGGTGAATAAGATGCAAGTCTCCTGTCTTTATGGAGGATACAGGTAGATACTCATATTCAGTGTGAGAATGCTGTGCCAGGAGAAGTACCTGGAAGTTCATGTATATCCCGTGGGAATGCATAGAAAGAGCACTGTATCTTTTTGAAATAAATTGCTACTTTAGCAAAATGGTCAATTTTGCCAATTTTTCACTTTGCAAAGAGCTTCTGAGCCAATGAATTTTCCTATTACTGAAAACAATTTGCAAACTCTAAAGTACTAACACAGGCTTCATTTGTTGTTACAGCTATGAAAATGCTATGAATTCCCTTAAAAGGCATGCTAAGCCAATGCAGTTTGGTATGAGTCTCCTCTTTTCAATATTCAAATGACTCACTAGTTTCCTCTAACTGCAGGAATCAGAGCCGTCAGTTGCTTTCATTCTGCTAGGCTGTGTCTGTGTTCTGCCCACCAAGGAACCATCTTTTTGACATGAAAGGTAGTTGTAAGATCTTTGATCCTGCCTCCATGCTCCCTTGGATCCAGAATAACTGAAGCAATTATACAGACATTCAATTAGGGAGAAAGAAAAACGTCATTTGTTGAATAAATTACATGAGCTTTGCTTTGTAAAGTGCTGGAACCTCCAACAGTAGAAGAAAGAGATAAAATTATAAGAAAATTGTCAGATAATGGTCCAAAATGCAACCTTCAGAGTATCGCTGTCTATACATAGTCAGTCCAGTCCTCTATCTACTCCTTCTACATCTGTTATGTTATAGTTAACAGATTATCAGTCTTGTGATTTTTTTAGGTATTTTATGATACCAAACATTTAAAATAATAAATAAATGTTTACTATAAGAACAGTGAATTGTAGGAGTGGGAGTCAGGGACGGATTTACTCAATCTACTGCAATGTTTTACAGTGTGCATGTATTGTTTCACTTAACCCTCTCTAAAACTTGTGAGGTAAATACTTTTGTCTTTGCTGTATTTATGAGAAAGGATCACAAAAGCACCTTGACCAACATCACATAGCTAATGAGTGACATTGTCAGGATTTGAATGCAGTTTCAGAAAGTTTTGAGTGGAAAGCCTATCTTTTTTTTTAATTATACCATCCCATTTCCTGAGATTTTAAAAATCTGTAGACAAGTCACTTTACCTTTCTGTACCTTGCAGTTTTCTCATCTAGATATGTGAATATTAGGATTAATAGGCTCAAAGATTCTTTCCAGCTTTAATTTTCAGCAAAACAATAGAAAGAAATATGACTCAGCTTTCTAAAAATTTATTTGAACCGGAACAACCCATTCTCCTTTTTTGTTGCAGTTCTATCGTAAAAGTTATATAGCCAGAGTTGATTAAAGATTTAAATTTGATAGAAATATAATGGGTAAAGAATTTAAAAAAAATCATTGTCTCCAAAAAGTCTTAACATTCCCAATATGGTTTGGTACAATCAGATCAACTGCAAAGGAAGGTAAGATCCTATAATGCAAGCCTTCAACTGCTATCTCAAAATGAAGGTTGTTTTCCTTTATATAACTAGCATTCTTTTTCTTAGCAGATCCAATTTGCTGACCAGAAGCAAGAATTCAACAAACGTCCCACCAAAATTGGACGTCGCTCTCTGTCTCGTTCCATTTCTCAGTCATCTACTGACAGCTACAGCTCAGGTGGGTACTGAGCTGCTGTGGACCCACCTGCGGAGGCTAGTTAAGTGTGATCAGTGGACCCTCCTGTCCGTTTAAGCACCATCCAACCTGTGCTGTGAAATAGACACTTTGGTTCTCAATCAAAATTTAGACCAAAATTCTAGATTGGATCTTTAGATTCCTTGAGGATTCAAAGTGGAACGAATAGAGATCTCTTCTTCCAGTAAAGACAGAAGAGGGTGATCAAAAAACCTGATTTCTAATTTATTCAGAGGGTGGGCATATGTAACTTATTGATGACTTTCAATTGAACAGCATGTATAAAGACTTGTGTTGTTTTCCATTCTTTGAAAATAAAAAAGGAATTCCCCATCCCTCCATTCAGAACTTGCAAATTAATGGGGAAAGCTTAATTGCACCAAGAAACAATGGAAACATTCAAGTGGGTCCTAGTTCTAGGGATCCCTTTGCTTTCTCTTCTAAGCTGTGACATTATATTGCTTGTCACTCCTTCCTTCCTTTGCAGTGGCATTAATTCAAATATATGGGCTCTGAAGCTATCACTTAATGCCAGATGAGCTGTGACCACACAGCACCCTTAAAGACATTGACCATTTGTGCAGCAATGCCTGCTATGTATCTGATCTCATATGGGGCTATTTTATTTTGCTCTTATGTTGGAATATCATAGGAAGCTGAATGTTTGCCCTAGTTATCTCTTCACATTATAAATAGTAATCATCAGAAATTTTTCATCGTGACCTAAAATTTTGTTTGTTCTTCACACAAATAGGAAAGTAGTATCTGTTATATAAAGTTGTAGAAAGCTTGTTTGGGAAGCTGTAACTTTTAGGTTGGGTGAATTATTATTTACACTTGTTATATTTCTCTTTTTACTCCTCCTTACCCCCAAAACAGAATGATGTAAATCCCTATGGATTTTTGTGTAAAGACATGTGTAAAAATTGTGTACCTATCTTACTCTGCTAAAATAACCAGAGTTGAGCATTCATGAAGCAATTGATATAACTCTGGAAGCCATAATAATTGTGAAAATGGGCATTGTAAAATGATGTGTCACATTTTAGACTGTGAGTTTATACATATTATATAAAGATTGATACAAACAATAACTATACTAAGTTTTAAGGCCAGCTCAGTCTTCTCCCTGCACACTAGATCTATATTTCTAGTTGCGTTCCTGCAGAGAAAACCAATGCCTTCCTTCCTAATGAAACCTTACATGTAGGGAGGGCACTTATAAAATATTTATTTAACAAGAACGTATGACTGATGCCCTTGGTTTCTAAGTGAACACATATTTGCCTGGTAAAGTTCATTGGTAAGTGGTATTGACTGATGTCACCCTGGAAAACTTGGACCTTTTAGGTTGAACCACCTGAAGTTGCCATTTTTATAGTCAAAAGTTGTCAACCTTCTATATCCATTTAAGAATATTAAGTTCAGGGCGCCTGGGTGGCTCAGTGGGTTAAGCCTCTGCCTTCGGCTCAGGTCAGGATCTCAGGGACCTGGGATCAAGTCCCTTATCGGGCTCTCTGCTTGGCAGGGAACTTGCTTCCTCCTCTCTCTCTGCCTGCCTCTCTGCCTACTTGTGTTCTCTCTCTGTCAAATAAATAAAATCCTTAAAAAAAAAAAAAAAGAATATTAAGTCCAAGAGCATGGAATCAAACCATTCTGGAAATAGAAAATAACTTAAGATCAATTACTCAGCTTCCTACTGCATGCTAGAATTACTTTGTTGGTGTCCCCGACAAATGGCCATCTGGTCTCTTTGGGAGCATTCTAGATGATAGGGCGATTCTTGCTTTCTCTAGTCATGAGAGCTCTACCAGCTCTCATATAATCCCTGGAATTTAATGATTTTACATAGAAATTAAAAAAAAAACAACACCATTTTCAGGGCATCCCACTGTCCTGGTTATCCTCATCTGGATAAATTAAAGATTAAGTGTCCTTTTAAAAATATATCTATCGCTGTAATATTCCATTTACAGTCTGAAATAATTTATAGGAAGTGTTATTTCCATAAACTCAGTGCTTTTAAAATGAAATGTAAGATGATGTTTGCTCCTTTTTTTTTTTTTTTAGATTTATTTATTTATTTATTTTGCAGAGAAAGAGAGTGGGGGGTGAGTGAGGGGCAGAGGGAGAGAATCTCAGGCAGACTCCCCGCTGAGCACAGAACCCAATCCCTCCAACCCCAAGATCATGACCTGAGCCAAAATCAAGAGCCGGATGCTTAACCGACTGAGCCACCCAGGCACCCGGATGTTTGCTTCTTTTGCAGCTATTTCATAAACTCCGTTACCTCGCTTTGTTTTTGGTTTTGTGTTTTTTTTGTTTGTTTGTTTTTTTCACATGAACAATTGGCAGGGCCTGGTGTGGGAGTTAGGAGAGACCTACTTTCTAGGCTTTGATCCATGTGTGATGTGTTTGTGTGGTCTTGAAAAACTCTTTCTGCCTGTGGTGTTCATAAGCGAGAGTTACAATGAGAAGTTCACAATGTTCACAATGAGAAGTTAACATGAGGTGAGACAGAAAATGCCCTATATCGATCAAATGAAAAGCCAGGAATATGGAATTGACTTACAGCTTTCAAAATACAGGAAGATATGCAAATACATGTCAATAAAAACTTGGAACCCATTTTCAGCAAACATTATCATTTAAGTGACTACAGAAAGTAGTAGCATTGGAGAGCCTCAAGACTGATTCTTGGATCTCCTCTCTGTTTATGTGAGTTCATGCATGAGTTCATGCAGCCTCATAGTTTTAACAGTACTATGTATTGACATTTGAGCCTCAGCTTTTGTCTCTGCCTCAGATCTCTCCCCTACACACTAGATCCATATATCCAATTACTTGCTAAGTCCTTTCACTTGGATGTTTTATAGGCATCTCCAATGTCTTAAAAACTGAGCTCCTGAGTTCTAAGCTTGCCCCTCTTTCGTTTATTCACAGCACTACAGCCAGATTCATTCTCTTGAAATAAGTCAGATCATATCAGTTTTCCCCTCCAAACCCTCTAATACTTCCCAGTCTCACTCAGAGTAAAGGCTAAAGTTCTTACAGTGGCCTACACAGCCCTGTATCATCCCATTACTTTTCTAATCTCATTGCTACCTTCCCAGACTTCCCTCCTCTTTCAGCTAGACGTTTCACTCCAGCCATACTAGGCTCCTTACTGCTGTTTTGTTATTTCAAAACATGCCAGGCACTCTCCTGCATTAAGGTCTTTGCATTTGCTATTTCCTTTGCCTGGGATGCTCTGAGATAGCCTAGCTGGGTATCCTACCTGCTTCAGTTCTTAACTAAAGATTACATTCTCATTGAGGCCTATCCTGGTTCTCAAGATTGTACAAATACCCCACCCAACATTCCCTATTAAAGTTTCCTCCTTTATTTTTCTCCACAGCACTTATTATCATACAACATACTATGTAAGTTACTAATTTATTACTGTTTCTCCCCTTACTTGAATAAGAGATCCATGAGAACAGAGATTTGTCTGTTTTGTACTTTTCTATTAGCAACCTTTAGAAATGCTTGACGCGTAAGAGGTGCTTGATAATTAAATATTGGTGAAAGGTGTCCAGTCCTTTACTTCATATTCTTGTTGAGATCTCTGATATACTCTGTATGTGAACAGCTAGAAGAAGGTTTATGACCTTTCAAAAAAAGGTACCTCCCTATCCAGAATGTTTGTTTTGCTGAAGTTACTTGGAGGTTTGGGTAGTCTGTGGCCTGTTCTCTCTGCCTAAAGATCCTGGTGCTAAGTTTTGCTATGCTTTCATTTAGAAGCCTGTATCAATCTTTCTCAAGCGGGGCTCCTCATCAGAATCACAGAACACAGAAAAGAACTGGAGACGTTGTTTTCTCAGTTCTCCGAAGGATAGTTCACGACTAGCACCCTTTCGGATGGATAGGAGAGAATTTAATTTAATTAATTTAATAATTTAATTTAATAATTTAATAATCCATATTCTATGGATGCTTCAAGGCAATAAGGCTTAATTCTAGTGGAACCCGGGTTGAAAAGAGCTACATTAATTCCTAAAATTTCTGCATTGTTCCTGAAATTGTTTATAAGAAACAAACTTCTGAAAACTCTTTCCTAAAGCACAGAACCTCATAAAAACAAGTGAGCAGAAGAGACTTCTTCAAAGTCAAGTCATTCTCAGTGATATATTTCTAAAAAAGCTGCCTTTGCAGTAAGTTAATTGGTTAAAGATAAGAAAGGAAGACTGAAGTTCCTTCATTCATAATTGGTTCTTATAAAACTTAAAAAATTATTTTCAGATTTTTCCAAATAACAAAGTTTTGTTTGTTTGTATTTTGGTTGCTAACATAGCTTTTCACATATTTCTAGAACATTATTCATCAGTGAAATCTGCTGTACTTTGACACACACATCCCTACTGTTATTTCCATTGCCAAATGAATAGATTGGGCCTAAGAGGAATTGTCTGACTTAAAATAGTGTAATAGGACTAATTCATCTGGGAGTCTGACAACTTCTTCTCCTAGCAGTAACCCATAATATCACAGTTGCTAGCAGGTGTGGCTTCATCAGGCTTGAGCCATAGAACATATGTTTGCATGTTCTATGGGATAGATCATGGATTAGTGATTCAGGAGTTATATTTTGATTCTGGGTTATCATGAAACAAGAGAACACCCCATGTGAAGTTAGATTGTACTTTATATTACTTTCCTGCCTAGAAATTGAACCCTTTTTGTACTCTCATTTATTCATGAGATTTTTGTGGTGGAGATAGTTAGGGGAAAGAAAGAGCATGGGAGAGAGATCCGTCAAACTCCCAATTTTACAGTTGGATAAACTGAAAATTGGTCACAACCAATTAGAGGTAAAGCTAAAGCTCACACTGTACTTCAGTTGGTTATTGCCTTGATTATCAGTTGTTCATTTTTAATTGAATTTAATTGAATTATGGCTCTGGGTTTCAGAGTGTGACAGCTGTAAACATTTTGGAAACTATGCAAGCATGTGTATATATTATATACGTGTTGGGTTTCTCTAAATTTTCTTAGGAAAAAACCTTTGTTGCTATCTCAGATAGTTTCATGAATGTGCTACTCTAAATATAGTGACAGAAATAAGTATGGATTCAAAAAGCAAATGTCATGCTAGTTCAGGAATAATCTTCCCACTGTGTTTGCAGAAATACCCTCTTTTGGTTTGGGTCTATCAGCCATTTTGCATTCACATATTAGTACAATCTAGACAACTGATACTTTTGTTTCTCACCTGATAACAGGTCTGCACAAAGGACTCTTTGAAAACGAATCTCTTGTGGCTCAAATAAAAACATTGAGCTAACTATAACCAGTTGACTACTATGAAAAAAATAAAATACTGTATTTGGGGAGGTTTTTTTAGAGTTAGGGAGGTGGTATAATAATTTCTTCTTGAGAGAGAAAAAAAAAAAACAACTCAAGCCAAAAATTGGAGTGCTTTTTCAAAGAGGAAATTTGGAGGGTTATTTTTGTTGTTGTTGTTTGTTTGTTTGTTTTACCCTGACTCATCCTTAGAAGCTGGAGAGGTATAGGAGAGGAATGCTATTCTGGGTAGAGTTAGGACTCCAGTCTCAACCTTTTTGCTCCTGCCAGCCAGCCACCTGCTGCTTGGTTAGGTTAGTAGATGATGGAGGTAGAAAAAAAAGAAACTGCTAAATAATATTTTATGCATGTCATTCCTTTCCCATTCAAAATCCTGACGCTGAGTAAGAACCTTTAAAAGTGTTATATCTGGGGACGCCTGGGTGGCTCAGTTGGTTAAGCAGCTGCCTTCGGCTCAGGTCATGATCCCAGCGTCCTGGGATCGAGTCCCACATCGGGCTCCTTGCTCGGCAGGGAGCCTGCTTCTCCCTCTGCCTCTGCCTGCCACTCTGTCTGCCTGTGCTCACTCTCTCTCTCTCTCTCTGACAAATAAATAAATAAAATCTTTAAAAAAAATAAAAATGTTATATCTGGTATTAAATTAAAAATATTTGCAAAAGCCAACAATAATATCAGGCGTCATTTATTGAGTGTTTAATTACTTTATACCAAGCATTGCACTAAGCTCTATACTTACAGTATCTTATTTAATCTTCTCAACAACTTGACTCTGAAAGTTATATCTTCTTATTTTACAGTCAGCTTCGTAGCACATATTACAACCATAGGAAAAGAAAATCTCCAATTAATTTTGTAATTATTTCATGTCTGACTTACCTATTAGACTGAAAACTCCATGAAGATAAAAGCAATCCATATTTGCTCTCTATACCCAGTACTTAGACTCTACCTGGTATACAGTAGACCCAAAATAAAAATTTGTTGAATGAACAACTGAATGTGTGAATGACTGGATTCATGAAGGAATTAATAATTCTATTAATCAGGTTCTGGAACACCTTTTCTATACCCAGAAACAGAAACTGAGACTTCAAAGTCTGTCTGACTCCAGAACACATATCCACTATATTTAAATGGCCTTTGGAGAACATAGAAATCATTATGCCTGTAGAAAAGGATTTGAAATTTCAGGATATTCTGAATGTAAACACTTTCTTCAAAAGCAGTTATGCTATAAATTATGGTCAAGTTTAGGGATGGCCATTATCTTTCTTCCCTCAGGTGGTAGAAGCATGGTTCCCCTAAGCCTCCAGCATATAAGCTATTTCTGAGTATTGATTAGTGAAACAGATGACTGCCCAGGAAGCTGTTTCTGGGCTCTGTTGCCAAAGGTACTTTGAACTCTTGCTCACCCTAGGAGGGAGAACCACAGACTCTTTATACAGATTAATTCCTTTCTAGAACAAAAGTCCTTTTGGGGATTTACTAATTCCTTCACCTCCCTTGGTGTCCGTGTTCATTCTTGTTGCCTCGTGTTAGGACTTTGCTCTAGGGCAGTTTTCCAGCTCCAGGAGAGACACTCGGGCCCCTGCTGCCCAAACATTTTGTAGTGCCATGCCCGATTAACTGGGCAAGGTCAGACTTGCCTTTTACAGCTCTCCCAGATATAGATCCTTTGCTAAGAAATCCCAGAAATGCCTTAATTCTCCGGATGTAAGTAGATCAGAGCACTATAGACCTTAGGAGATCTGAGTGTTTACAGCTTTTCCCTCCTAAATGTGATGGAAGTACTTCTTATCCCATTGAGAGATATGTAGTGCCTTTAAATCCCCCAACCTCCCCGGCCCCTCAAAAATTAAAAAAAAAATTTTTTTAAACAATTTAAAAACAAAACAAAAAACCCACAACAAACCTGGAGGACTACTGAGGAAGAAACTATCCTCCAAAACTTAAATATAAATCATGGAAGGAAATTAAAACATCCAGCAAATGATTAGCAACTACAGAATTGTATGAAGACTGAGAAGACCTCAGCTAAGCATGTGAGTAGCAACAGTTGCCCATTAGCCACCATCACAAGTCTGAGACCTTCCACCTTCTAGCATATATTGCTAAATGGATTAATCATCAGGACATTTTAGCATACCAAAGGAGGATTTATGCACTTCTTTGGCGACCTAAAATGCCTATTGCTGGGTCCACTGAGGCTGGCAAGAAGGGAGAGCACACTGAATACTTCATTGTCAATATCTAATTGGGTCTGCAGGCATAGTTCAGCCTCATCAGAGCCAGTCTTCAAAAGAAGGCTCTGTTATGTCAGACAAACACTTTTTGTGCGGTTCTTAATTACTTTCCCATGGGTTCTCCAGGTCTTATCTGTTCAGTTATTGTGCTAAAACACAAATTACAACAGGCATCTAAGCAGCAGACAGAGAAGGGTAACTTGGATCCGAGAATCCCATAGGTTAATGACCATGATCTTGCACTAAGAACTTTAATCTATTGCTATTGTGGTTTAACCTCTTTTTTTTTTTTTTTTTTTTTTTTTTTTTTTTTTTTT